>SNVD02007354.1:0-28349 GCA_013180625.2 Boswellia sacra | reverse complement strand
AGGGGCATTGCAAAGACCGAATGGCATGCGTCGATAGGCAAATTTACCGAATGGGCATGTGAATGTAGTTTTCTCTTGATCCTCAGGGGCAATGACAATCTGATTATATCCTGAATAGCCATCAAGAAAACAATAATGAGAATGACCTGCTAATCTCTCCAGCATTTGATCAATGAATGGCAAAGGAAAGTGATCCTTGCGAGTTACTATATTTAGCTTCCGATAATCAATACAAACTCGCCAGCCGGTTTGGATACGAGTGGGAACTAGCTCATTATTGTCATTCTTAACCACCGTTTCATCAGATTTCTTCGGAACAACTTGGACTGGACTCACCCACTTGCTGTCCGAAATTGGATAAATCACATCCACATCTAACAATTTCAGGATTTCTTTCTTGACAACTTCCATCATTGGAGGATTCAATCTCCGCTATGCTTCTCGAGTGGGCTTGGATCCTTCTTCTAATAAGATACTGTGCATGCATATGGCTGGGCTAATACCTTTGATGTCAGCAATTGTCCACCCAATGGCTGTTTTGTGATCTCGAAGCACTCGGATGAGTTTCTCTTCTTGCAATGGTGTAAGGCCCTTGGCTATTATGACTGGCAAAGTATCCTTCTCACCCAAGAATACATGTTTCAAATGATTTGGAAGAGGCTTAAGCTCCAAGGCAGGTGCTTTCATCACAGAAGGAAAAAGTTTCTTATTAGATAAAGGCAATTCAATGTACGAAACATCATACCTATTTGTGGTGATAGCTATATTCTCATCCAAGCTTGCCACAACTTCCTCCACTTTTTTAGACACTTGTATCAACTTCCTCGATTCTCTGGAATTTTCTGCCCCTATGTGCTCACTAATGGCTACTTCCAATGCATCCTTGCGAGTTAACTCAAAAAGTTGTTGTGCCAAAGAATTGATAACATCCACTGCAAAAACAGAATACAAGTCACTAGGGTACCTCATTGCCTCAAAAATATTGAAACGAATCACCTCGCCATCAAATTCTATGGTAAGAGTGCCATCATGAACATCAATCTTAGTTCGGGCAGTTTTCAAGAATGGTCTCCCCAAAAGAATCGGTGTTGGATTGGGAGATGTCTCATCCTCCATTTCAAGAACATAAAAGTCTGCTGGAAATACCAATTGATTCACCTGCACAAGCACATCTTCTACAACTCCCTTAGGATATGCATTAGAACGATCAGTAAGTTGAATTACAATACCAGTTTCCGCAAGAGGTCCAAGATTCAAAGAAGCATAAATAGAATATGGCATGACATTAATAGATGCTCCTAAATCTAACATAGCTCTTTCAAACTTGGTATTACCAATGGTGCATGCAATGGTGAACGTACCTGGATCTTTGCATTTCGGAGGAATTTTTCTTTGCAATACAGCTGAAACATTTCCCCCACACTTACCTTCTCATTTCCTTTCAACTTCCTCTTGTTGGTGCATAACTCTTTGAGAAATTTTGCATAACGAGGCACTTGCTTGATAGCATCCAGAAGTGGTATGTTTACCTCAATCTTGCGAAAAGTTTCCAGGATTTCTTGTTCTTGTTCCTCCTTCTTTGATTTTGCAAATCTGCTGGGAAAAGGTGGAGGGTTAACATATGAATGAATGGAAGTTTTAGGATTTACCTTAGAAGTGGATGTTTTGTTCATGGTAGAAGTGGTATCATCCCCTTCATCAATTTGTGTTTTCTTTGGTGGAATCTCTAATTGCTTTCCACTTCTCAAAGTTACAGCACTAGCATTCTCTCTTGGATTGATCACTGGCTGAGATGGTAATTTTCCTAAGCTTTGACTCTCAAATTTGCTCATGTTAGTGGCCAATTGCCCTATTTGACTTTCCAGGTTTTGGATACTTGCCCTAGTTTCCTACTAAAATTGCATTGTGTTAGTGGCAAGTGCTTTAACAATATCCTGGAGAGACATACCTGAATTTTGTGGAGCTGGTTGTGGTGCTGGTTGTGGTTGTGCTTGAAATGGTTGCTGCACCTTTGGTTGATTGAAACCTGGTGGTCGATTTGGTATGGCATTTGGGGCAATTGGTTGATGATTCCCATATCTTAAATTAGGGTGATCTCTCCATCCAGCATTGTAAGTATTGGAGAAAGGGTCATACCTTTGCCTTGGTTGTCCTGGAAATCCACCCTGGCATTGGCTTGTTCTGTATCTCTTTCTTGCAAAGTTGGACACATGTCGGTTGGATGGTCCATGGCAGAACATACTCCACTTGCATAAGATTGCTGCATATGTCCTACAGCCATTTTTTTTACAAGAGAGGTAAGTTCACAAAGTTGTTGTTCAATTTTTGAAGTACTTACCTCATTTACTCTTTTTGGTAGTTGTGGCTCAAATTGACTACTGAATTGTTGGGAGTTCGCTGCCATGTCACTAAACAAACGTCTTGCAACGTTCGGTGTTTTATTAACTAGTGCTCCACCACTAGCAGCATCAATGATACTCCTTTCCATTGGTAAGAGACCCTCATAGAAATATTGAATTAGGAGTCCATCACTAATTTGGTGGTTTGGACAGCTAGCACATAACCTTTAAATCTCTCCCAATATTCATGAAGTGATTCTCCATTATGTTGTCGAATGCCACTAATATCTTTTCTAATATTTGTAACTTTCGAGGCTAGAAAGTATTTCTCCAAAATGAGTTTACTCATCTCATTCCAAGTGGTAATGGTACCTGGTGGTAGATAGTATAGCCAATCTTTTGCCGAATCTGCTAATTAGAATGGGAAGGCTCTCAATTTAATTTGCTCTTCAGAAACACCGGTTGGCTTCATACTTGAGCATACCACATGAAATTCTTTGAGGTGTTTGTTTTGATCCTCTCCTGCAAAACCATGAAATGTAGGCAAGAGATGAATCAGTCCAGATTTAAGTTCAAAATCTATCTCAGAATTGGTGTTTATGCATAGCGGTTGTTGATCAATAATTGGAGCCGCTAACTCCTTAAGAGTCTGATCGTTTTTCATCGCCATTGCTTCCGATTCAGATTTGATTGAACTGCAAGAAGATGGGAGGGAAGTATGTCGTGCAAGGTCAAATTCTGGAGGTGGAGTTAAAATTGAACGATTTAGTCTTAAATTCGAGGATTGGAGAAACTCCTTAATTCTCTTAAGTCGCTGATCCTCTTCTCCCTCGGACATAAAAGCCTAAACACAAATAATCAGGAAATAACAATCAAGAATCAGTAGTAAAAACAGAATAACAAATTGATTAGAAAATCAATCCCCGGCAACGGCGCCAAAAACTTGATGCGTTCGAAACTAGCAAGTATACTAGTCGCACAAGTAATAAAGTGATGAGTGAGATATCGTTCCCACGAGGATTGATTCTAATTAAATTTGTTATTTCCAGCAACAATAAACTAAATATGGGGGGTTTTGTTGAATGATTAATAAACTGAATACGAAGGCAAATAAAGAATAACACAACACAATATTAAATTGAATTGAAAATTCAATGAGAGACACTTGGTTAAGGGTTCTTTCTCTGCCACAAGATATGAATTTGTGAATTAACATAGAATTGTAATCCAATTACAGCATTGAAGTTATCAACCGTAGATAACAACAAGCTCTGTTATCCCAATCTTTCCTTACTTTGTTGTTAAATAAAACAAGCTCTTTATTTAATCTCTATCCATTAAACAACCTAGAACAAGCTCTCTAAGTTTAATTCAATAGAAGCATTACGATGAGAAAGATAGGTTGATCTAAGCAATAATCACACAAGTTCGGATTATTTAACCTAGGTTGTATTTTCCAATTGCAATCTCTGATCACAATTTTGCTACTAATGATTGGAAATTCATGACAATTACGGATCAAGATTTCTAATCTAGCAATAGACAACAACAGATTATATTCAGTTGGCCATTCCAAATACAATCAGTAAGCAATCATAAGCATTAGATATGGGAAAATACAAGCAACTTCAATTAGAGAATTGGATAACAATTTCTTACACAATCAACTCACAAAATCCATATCAAGGGCTTTGAAATCACCCTCAACCAATTCAGATTTAGTTACACATATTCAATCAGAATAACAAATACAATACAGAGAAATTCCAGAATTGAAAAGGAAAGAAAGAACTTAGCAAATTCTTTGAAAATCTTCTTTGTAGATGAATCTTCTTGGAATTGTAGTTCCTCCTCTTTCAAAATCTTCTTTCTCCTTCAAGAACTCCAAGGGATGAGAGAAATCCAGAAATGCAGCCTCCTCCCACGTTTTCCCCTCTTCAAGTTATGAAAATAAAACCCTAAAATGTGTTTAAATACTCTGCTACAGTAACTTGCTACAGTGTCCCGTATTTAATAACATGCTACAGTGATATATGGAATTACAAATATACACTTCTCATACCATTTTTATCACAACTTTCGGTACACTACATAAATTCGTGAACCGTAAATTTCTCCAGAAAATAGACTTCGAGAGCTTTTCAATGGTATATAGCATGTTATCCGGTTAATTGTATATCGATACAATCAACTCCAAGAAATTGGTTGAATAGCAGAGGTGAAAATGAAGGGTTTTACTCCAATTTCGTGTAAGTTCCTCCAAAACTCCTACAAACATCAAAAACCACACAAAAACATAAAAATACCAAGGAATATAGCAAAGAAAGATGGACGAATTGATATGAAAATGATATATAAATAGACACTTATCAGGAATTGCAGTTAATGAAAAAAAAAGAGAAGAAGAAAAAGAGATCTATACCCTTGGGTGTTCTTAAAAAGAATGAAATAACAAAGTGTGGGGGTGTAGTTTCTTTTGTTTTCTAAAAAAAAAAAGAAAAAAAAAAGAAGATTGAGTGTTCTAAATAAGTTTGGGGGAGTAACCTGGTGCTTTGAAATAAAGTTGTATTATAGGATTGAGCTCTACATTGAATGATTTATGTGTTTGTGGGTGATTTGAGCTAAATTATTATCCTTTATCATACCTTCACCCAAGCCAAACGTTACAAGCTTAATAAAGTCCTACTTGATCCTTGGTGTTGTGCATGTCTACATTAGTAGAGAGTGACTTGAAAAGCAAGCCTATGGAGTTCATTTATACACACATCTTCAATATTAAATATGATTCATTTTTATGCATAAACTCATCCGGGTTACAAGTGATTAGGTGAGAATGGCTCTACACACACACACTTGAGGAATTGAAGTGAAGCGAAACTAATCTTTGAGATAAAATTCTTGATCAAGTGCATTATTTTGAAGTTTTCCTTGGGTTATAATTAATTACAATCTTTGAGGCCTATTTGCAAGTTGAAGCATTTGTGTGTTTTAATTTTTCTTTGATTCTGTTTCGGTTTAGTTTTGTTTCATATCGTTGTACTTGCTCGAGGACTAGCAAAGTTTAAGTGTGGGGGAATTTGTGATAGGTGTCCATTTATGTATCATTTTCATATCAATTCATCTATGTTTCTTTGCTATATTCCTTGGTATTTTTATGTTTTTGTGTGGTTTTGATGTTTGTAGGAGTTTTGGAGGAACTTGCACAAAAAGTGAAGTAAAACCCTTCATTTTCACCTCTGCTAGTCAACCATCTTTTTGGATTTAATTGTATTGATATACAATGAACCGGATAACATGTTATATACCGTTGAAAAGCTCTCGAAGTCTATTTTCTAGAGAAATTTACGGTTCATAAATCCATTTAGTGTACCGAAAGTTATAATCAAAACAGTGTGAGAAGTGTAGAAATGTAATTTCACAAATCACTGTAGCATGTATAATATAGGACATTGTAGCAGGTTACTGTAGCAGAGTATATAAACACATTTTAGGGTTTTATTTGAATAACTTGAAGAGGGAAGAACGTGGTGGAGGCTGCAGCTTTGGAATTCTCTTATCTCCTGGAGTTCTTGAAGGAGAAAGAAGGCTTAGAAAGAAGAAGAACAACAATCCTAAGAGATTTTCATCAAATTTGCTAAGTTTTTCCCTTCCTTCATTTTCTGGAATGTCTCCATTTTGTATTGTATTTACCATGTTTTTAAACATGTGTAACTGAATCTGAATTGGTTGAGGGTGATTTCAAAGCCCTTGATATGGTTTTTGTGAGTTGATTGTGTAAGAAGTTGTTATCCAATTCTCTAATTGAAGCTGCTTGTATTTTCCCATATCTAATGCTTATGATTGCTTGCTGATTGTATTTGGAATGGCCAACTGAATATAATCTGGTTGTTGTCTATTGCTAGAGTAGAAATCTTGATCCGTAATTGTCTTGAATTTCTAATCCTTAGTAGCAAAATTGTGATCAGAGATTGCAATTGGAGAATACAACCTAAGTTAAATAATCCGAGCTTGTGTGTTTATTGCTTAGATCAACCTATCTTTCTTATCGTAATCCATTTATTGAATTAAATTTAGAGAGCTTGTTCTAGGTTGTTTAATGGATAGAGATTAAATAAAGAGCATGTTTTATTTAACAATAAAGTAAGGAAAGATTGGGATAACAGAGCTTGTTGTTATCTACGGTTGATAATTTCAATGGTGTAATTGGATGACATTTCTATGATTAATTTGCAAATCCATATCTTGTGGCAGAGAATGATCCCTTAACCAGATTTTTGTCATTGATTAATTCTCACTTCAATTAAGTTTGCATTGTGTTATTCTTTACTTGCATTAATATTTCATCTAGTTAATCAATCAACAAAAACCCCCCGTTTATTCTGTTTTTACTGTAAAATAACAAATTGAATTAGAATCAATCCTCGTGGGAATGATATCTTACTTATCACTTTATTATTTATGCGACTAGTATACTTGCTAGTTTCGAACGCATCAACAACACGCCAGGAGTCGTGTTCCTTCAAAAGAGAGAGAATTGATATAGAACAAATTAGGAATAAAATTAGGGTTTTCTATTTAATTTTAGGGATCTTAATACATTGGGATTTTTTTCTATTATTAGGGATTTTGACTTTATAAATTGAGAGTAATCCTAATCAGGGTTCTTTTCTTGATTAATAGTTTACTATTTTATTTATGATTTATTTTTCGTAATCTCTAGTTAGCTAGGATTAAATTCTATTTCGAAATAGAAATCCATTTCCTAGTCAAGTTGTGTTTGTGGGTACTATAAATAAGTGTCATTAGTTACTCTATTGCTTATGATGTTGAATATGGATTTGTTATCCTCTTAATAAAAGATTTTTTTCCGCAAATTTCACTTTATTATCCCTCAATTTCTTTTATTACTTTCCTCTCTCTATTTCTCCCTCTCTTTCTTTAATTAAGGAACCATGTTCCTTATCGCATTTATTAAAGCCAATTCACTCTTATTCCTACCTTGGGGTTTCATATCACTAGAGTAAAGGTGAAAATCTAGTAGGGTGATGCAATTGTAGTTGTTAGAGATGACAATGAAGAGAAGGGAGGTGGAGGCTCAAAAAGTCTCTAATTTTCTCAAAGAAAACTACATGTTCAACCTTATCAGAGATTCAAACATACCCAATAACATAAACTAAACTAAACCCAGATGTAGATCTATTCTTCTCCAAAACGAGGTTGGCAACCTTAAGCGCCTTTCGATAACTCAAGATTTGCATGCGTTTTATACACTTGTTTTTTAGTTAATTGTTTTTCTTTAAGTTGAACTTGTGTGTTTAACCTTTCTTTTGTTTAAATTTCAATTATTGTGACTTTAAATGCTAAATGGTAGCAATTTTAGCAATATTGAAGTAAAATTCTATGAACGGGACTTTCATCCCAGTATAGCGTTTGTGACTACGATACTGTGTCAAAGTCTCGTTTGAGACTTAAGGGAGTACAAATAAGCTATGGTTACATCTGGAGAATGTAGTTAGCACCAAATTTTCTATTGGAAAAATGGATGATGGCGATTCGATTCCTTACTTTGGGACCTAAACTACCCTCATTCCTTCAGAGATGGCTTCAGGATGTTAGCAGTTGCAAATCCCTTCATTAAAGCATACAAGATGATTCCCAATCAATAGCAGTTGTATATTCATATATAGAAGGAGGTGAGAAGAAAAGATTTACATTCCCTTCAAATATGTGAGTCTATTCAATGTTTATCAAGCCTCTTCAAGCATGCATTCATCATATTCATACATTCAAACAAATCTGTTAAATTCAAAACGAAGCCATCAACTTAATCATGGCATTAGTAATTCTACCTAGTTTTGATAATTCTATCATAGTAATTCTAAGCATGGCAATGCTAGCCTATTCATAGTAATCATAGTAAAATATGGCGATTCTAGCCCAAAAACGGCATTTCTAGCCTAATTACATCAATCACGAGAAAACATGGCTATTTTAGCCTAATTCAATCAATCAAAGCAAACATGGCACTTCTTGCATAATTACATGCTATTTCCTAGCATTATTCAAAGCATTCTTAAATTTGAATCCTAAGCATGATTCTAATCATGCTTACTCCTAAGCATGATTCTAAATATCAAATAAAATTCTAGCAGGACTCTAAATAAGGAAAGGAAAGCAGACTTACCTTGACATGCATATTCATATTGTAAAACAGACAAAGGGTTAAGCAATTCATAAAACCCTAATCATGCTATTAAGCATTAAATTAAAAACCTAAACATGCTTATTCTAGGCAAAAATAAACCTAGACATGCTTATTCTAAAGAAAGAGAAATAGAGAAGAAATTAAGAGGGAAAAGAGAGAGCTGCTCTCAAGATGTATCCTTTTTAGGTTTAGAGTAATATAAAACGCCTGAAAATATAAAACTAAAAAAGGACTCCTTGGAATTCTCACAAGTGTGTCCTAGATGGAGCGAAGAAGTTTTGGATGGTTTGAGAACTGTGCCAAAGGTGTGCTTATGTAGGCTTTCTTTGGAGTGAAAATTTGATAAATAAGCAATATGCTGGCCGACGATGTGAATAGTGCACTCTAAGTCAACTGTGTTCAATCGACAATAACTTTTTGTATAGAACTCTAATTTACAAAAATTTCTGCAAAAACTAGACATCTAGAGCTTGGCAACGGTACATGACTAGTCTGGTTCTTTTTAGATTGGTGTCTATGATTTTTTGAAGTTGGTCGTCGATTTTCTATATTTTTGGCTCTTTGGCTTTTCGCACTTTTTTCCGTTCAAAGCCTCTCTTCCGACATTTCATATTGCTCAACTCATGTCTATGTTTTCATCATCGAGCTCAAAAATGAAGTGTCTACAAATTTGTAATAATTCACCATACAAATGGGTCAAATCTATAGGATCTCGGATGCAAAATCAATTAAATTGACGTAGTGGAAACAACACCGGGACTAAGATCTAGCAAACACAAGCTTTAAAACTTTTGTGTTTTCTCACCAATTTTGGTCCCTGAGTACTCTGAAAAACACCTGAACAAGACATGTGGGCATCTTTCTTTGTTAGACAAGACCTTAAAACAAAGCATAAACATTAAAGAGCTTCGAGGAAGCTCAAATGTCACCAAGGGAGCCCAAAAATGCTTTGCGTCTTTCTAAGGAAGGGAGTTCTAAGGGCTTGCGCAATTTTCAGGTACGTGACTTAGCGTCACATGTTTTTCCTTATGCTCTTAATTTGTTTTAATGTGAAACTACTTCCCTTGTGTCCTTGTCCGATATTGACTAGTACTCCTTGTTGAATTAGGGCTTTATCTCATTAAATCCCTAATTGGGCTTTTTAGCAATAATTAAGTCCAACCCAAGTATAGTGTAGGCTGTTAATTAATTATATTAAATAATAGGGCCAACAATCCAATTATTTGATTAATCACATTAATTAAATAATGAACTCATAAACTAGTCAAATATTTATTTAATTTAATACCGGGGCTTTATTCCTTAATAAACCCAATTAAATTAAGTAGCTAAATTTTCAAGTCCAAGTCATGTTTAGATGATTTTTATCAGCTACCTAGGGGACCTATTGTGGATATATTTAATTACGAGCTCTAATAGATTTGGCCTAGTACTCTACTATCTCATAATTGTAGTTGGCCTCACCTAGTAGCTTTAGTTTATTCTACTATAGGTTCAAAGTTGCACTCTTGAATTAATTACTTTTTATAGAAAACTTAATAATTTAATTTAATTAAATTATTTCTTTAAGCCTTATTCATTCAGTGTCAAGTTTACATAACTACCCTTCATGGAATATCAATAATTGGAGCTGGCATAATTTACCATTGTACCCCTCCAACTACATCTTGAACCGTTAATATTAGTTTTACACCATTTTAATGATTTAAGATTTATTCAAATAAATCTTAGTTTGATAAACCTCTTTCGTTAAACACTCAACCAATGTTTTATCATTTACTACCTTATAAAACCATCAAGTTAGTATTCTACAATGCTTTCGAGGTCATAAATTTCATATCTATGGTACAATATCTACCACCATATAAATCTTACAATCTCAACTAGTCAAGGTATTGACTTTTCAATTTAAGTCTCATTTTTTATTTCAGTATAAGATCATAGCTTGCATACTAGAGGTAAACTATCAACTTAAGATAAAGGTAAGAATACCTTTAGTGTTTGGTTGTAGAAATTCATATTTGGTTGTTGTATTTCCACCAATGAATAATTTTTATGCGGTTTGTGTTCAATACATTCATAATGCATAAGTGTCTTTATTCTGAAGTCACCACTTCAAATAGTTAGAGATTCACTATTTTCCTATTGAGGACAGACAACACAATAACTTTGTCCAAACAAAACATTCAGCTTTGGTTTATAGGTTGTGAAATAGTTTTAAGCTATAACAAAGTTTTATGTCTTAGATATATCTCATATATACAAAAAAAAATTGTCTATGAAAAATCTCCAGAAGCTTTAGTCATTGATGCAATCATATTTAGGCAAAAATAAATAAAAACTCCTTTATTCATTCATAAAATGTTTATAAATTACAGAAAATATCGTATTCTTGGTTTCCCACTTGCCCTTAGAGTAAATGTGACATATTTATAATCCCCATGCTCTATAGGTGACCCTCAATGACCTTAGTTGACAAACTCTTTGTGAACAGATCAATGAGATTCTCTTCAGTAGGGATCTTACAATTTCTACATCTCCATGTTGTATGATCTATCATATGAGGTGGTACTTTCGTTCTATTTGTTTTCCACTTTTATGGTTTCTTAGTTCTTGAGAATTAGCCACTGCCCAACTATTACATAATCAAATGTAATGACCCTTTCACCATTTGGAACAACTTCCAAATCTATAAGCAACTTACAGAGCCAAATAATCTTCTTAGACACTTCACAAGCTACTATATATTCTACCTCCATGGTAGAGTCAGTAACGCACGATTACTTGATACTCCTCTATACTATGGCTCTACCTCCCAGAGTGAAAATAGATCGTGAGGTTGACTTTCTGGCGTTTGGATCACACTAAAAATCTAAGTCTTTATATGTTAGACAATCTAACTCTTTCTTTATTCAACTTAGTGTCATTTATTATTCCATTTTTAATTTTCCATCATATGCAAATTGTTATGTATAATTCTAGAAAAACTAAAATTCTTTATTCTGTCTAATAACAACAAACTTGTTAAAAGAAAATGAATAACTGGAATCCTAAATAAGTATTCAAAATTCAAAATTTCATATTTGGAAAAATAACAATTATCCAAAACTAAAAATATCAAAAAGTGTAGTTCTTTAATTGCATGAGCAGACACCAGTGCTTTTTGTACAATCCTGAAGCCAAGCTCACTTCGATTTAGAAGTCGAGCCTATTTAGCATTTACAAAGAACTATATACATGGTTAATATCCATAATTCAATAATTAATGGAATATTCTACAAAGAATGATTCTACAAAAAAAATATTGCGTAAACAAGCTTTAAATGCCATGCAATCTCTTTTCAAATGGCCTTTATCACCATAATGGAAACTTTTTCCAATTAGTTGGGCTTCATTCTTTGTCTCCCATGTTAGGTATTTTAAAACCTTTATATATCTATTCTTATAGACCTTACCTTTAAGGTTTTAAATTAGAAGAACACTGAACTTTGGTTTTAGTATCCTTATTAACCTTCTTTGATTGGGCTTTTGAGAGAAATTTCAATTTTTTATCAAAATATCGTCTTTAATCAAAGAACAAGATAAAGAATTCAAAGTCATTTCAATTTTGCCACACTAGACAACCCTTGTAAGTGAAAAATGATATCATTTACATTAGTCATTTATATAAACTTCAATTACCAACACTTGGTCCAAAGAACTAAATATATAACTTGGCTTTTGCATTTGCTTTCTTTTATTTTGCATAGTATTCTTCATTCTTTAGAGTCAAATACTCATAAGATGGTGAAGGTATACTTACTTCTAGGACCTGCTTATACATTGAGCTTGTTGTAGAGTGTTAAGACTTTCTTTCCACTTTACACAACCTTGACCATCAAATAGTTAACATAGCTATCCCCATCTCATGGACTACATAGCTATCTCCATCTTATGGTCTTCATATCTTGTTAAAATCTTATTCAGTATAATTTATCTATGGAGCATATTGATCATTTAGCATAGAAGTAATTGGATTTTTTTTGGTAAAAATAAACATACACCGTTATCAATGGCCATAAAACTTTTGAATATAACTACATGATGCGTGAGATGCCAAAATGTAGATGCAGTTATCCAAAATAATTTGCAATATATTATATGGTGCTTTCATCAAATAATTACCACTTTTCCTTAGGAAAATGTGAACTCTATTTTATTAAATTAGAACTTTTTCTAATTATATTTATTTCCAAAATAACTCATATTTCAATAATAATAACCACTATATAGTTAGCCCTTAATTAATGAAATCATTCCTTTAGGGAATGTCTTTTAAAAAATTAAGTTGAATGTATGACCATTGTTTCAATTAATTTCAAGATTGCGTTAGTGTGAAATTTCTTTACGAAATATCACTTAATGGTTTGCTTGGATGAATTTTATCCAATTGAAAATCCAATCTTAGAAGACAACTATCATAAACCCTCCTTTGAGCAAGGCCCTAAGATGGTCAAGTCGAGGTTTATGGATAGCCCGTCCATGTGGACCAACAATGGAGGATTTATGTTTAAATTTACTTAAACCTTTTCCTACTCAAACATATAAAACTTTGTGATTTTATTATAAAATGTGATCCATATAACTCTTTTCTAACTCTTTCGAAAACTTTTTATACACACATTTTATTACTTAATTAATCTTATTAATTAAATTTATGATTTATGTTCTATTGATCAAACATTTTGATAAAATTATATTTGATAAAATTATAGATCAAATTAATTAATCTATTTAATTTTAATTTATATATACCATTAATGAAACATTTTGACTAATACATATAAATTTATGCATGAATGCATGGACATATTATAATGCATTGATGAGGCATTCCTATTTCTTGATGTGTTCGAAACTAGCAAGTATACTAGTCGCACAAGTAATAAAGTGATGAGTAAGATATCGTTCCCACGAGGATTTATTCTAATTGAATTTGTTATTTGAAAGCAATAATAAACTAAATGAGGGGGGTTTTGTTGATTGATTAACTAGATGAAATGTTAATGCAAGTAAAGAATAACATAATGCAAATTTAAACAGATTGAAAAATCAATGAGAGAAACCTAGTTAAGGGATCCTTCTCTACCACAAGATATGGATTTGGAATTAATTGTAGAATTGTCATCCAATTACACCATTGAAATTATCAACCGTAGATAACAACAAGCTCTGTTATCCCAATCTTTCCTTACTTTGTTGTTAAACAAAACAGGCTCTTTATTTAATCTCTATCCATTAAACAACCTAGAACAAGCTCTCTAAATTTAATTCAATGGATGCATTACGATAAGAAAGATAGGTTGATCTAAGCAATAAACACACAAGCTCGGATTATTTAACTTAGGTTGTATTCTCCAATTGCAATCTCTGATCACAATTTTGCTACTAAGGATTAGAAATTCAAGACAATTACGGATCAAGATTTCTAGTCTAGCAATAGACAACAACCAGATTATATTCAGTTGGCCATTCGAAATACAATCCAGCAAGCAATCATAAGCATTAGATATAGGAAAATACAAGCAACTTCAATTAGAGAATTGGATAACAACTTCTTGCACAATCAACTTACAAAAACCATATCAGGGGCTTTGAAATCACCCTCAACCAATTCAGATTCAGTTACACATGTTTAAGAACGTGGTAAATACAATACAACATGGAGACATTCCAGAAAATGAAAGGAAAGGGAAAAACTTAGCAAATTTGATGTAATTCTCTTTGGATTGTAGTTCTTCCTCTTTCCAAGCTTCCTTTCTCCTTCAAGAACTCCAGGAGATGAAAGAATTCCAGAGCTGCAGCCTCCACCACGTTCTCCCCTCTTCAAGTTATCAAAATAAAACCCTAAAATGTGTTTAAATACTCTGCTACAGTAACTTGCTACAGTGCCCCGTATTTAATAACATGCTACAGTGATATATGGAATTACAAATATACACTTCTCATACCATTTTTATCACAACTTTCGGTACACTACATAAATTCGTGAACCGTAAATTTCTCCAAAAAATAGACTTCGAGAGCTTTCCAATGGTATATAGCATGTTATCCGGTTAATTGTATATCGATACAATCAACTTCGAGAAATTGGTTGATTAGCAGAGGTGAAAATGAAGGGTTTTACTCCAATTTTGTGCAAGTTCCTCCAAAACTCCTACAAACATCAAAGACCACACAAAAACATAAAAATACCAAGGAATATAGCAGAGAAACATAGACGGAATTGATATGAAAATGATATATAAATAGACACCTATCATTTCTCTATTTGACATGTGATATGTCATTATTTTATTTAACAATTTAAATAGAACAGTCAATCTTTCAGAAAAGAATAAATGTCGTAAAATACTTGACCTTTTTCCTAAAAATATTATGTTTAATATTTACATAGAGCTCTTGTATCTTCTCAGTGTCTACCTCGTGCTTGTATGTGTCCATTATTCTAAGAAAATTTTCAAAATTCATAAAATTGAAAATTAATGGTGTATAGTGAACTCGTAGAAAGCTGTCCAGAAACTTTAAAATTTTTCACAGACACTTCTATAGTACTGGAACGTTTCAAATTTTTAGTTTCACCCTTATAGATTGCATCTTTGATTTAATGGGCTTTACAACTCTGACTTTGTTACCGTTTTGAGCTCCAAAACCGCCTAAACAACATGAAAAAGATAGGAGACAATGTATTAAACCAATTACACTCACTTGGCCTTGGTTTCAAAATTAACCATGCTTGGTTGGTGAACCTTTCTTGAAACAAGTCTAGATTAGAGCCTTGATAAGCCTAACAAGCCCAACACTATGAATTCCTTTGATTCCTAGAAGTTATTTAGCATCATTAACATACCCATTGGACCTCACTTTAGTGATAAAACACCAAGCTAGGCTTATAGAGCACAATCCAATAGCTTGCTAAGCTACGAACAACAAAAACTCACACACTTTGGACTTGGCCTCGCCACATTTGGACTTAAGGCCAAATTAATTAACCTTAGGGCTTTTTGAAAACCCTTTTAGCCCTTCAATCCAGCATGCCCTAGACTTGTTTTAGGGCTGGTCATTTTTCTAAGACATCCCCAAAGAAGCCCAAATGCAAAAACTCCTTAGGCTTGGGTTTTTAGGCTTTTGCTTCACGGCTTTGTGGGCTTTAAGCCCACCACCTTGGGGCTTTGGCCCTCAAACCCTAGGGCAGCCATTACATGGCATTAGCCATGTGTTGGGCCAGCCACAAGGGCAAGGACAGCCCATTAGGCCCATAGATGCAAAACCTTAGGGGGCCCTAGGGAGCTTGGCACAAACATTTGTGCCTCACCCAAAGCTCCCCTTATGGCATCCAAAAAACCTAGCCACCTCCGTGTTGACGTCCTCCATGCAGCTACCATGTGATATGCATCTTGATCTTCATGTTCTTAAATCAATAATTGTACAATTACAAAAATAAAATACAAACTATTTTGTACAAGAATATAAAAACGTAAAACTAAACAAATATGAAAAAATAAACAATCACATAGAGTAATTGAATGGCATAAGGGCCACCTCTCAATAATTACATACCATTAAAAAGAAAATACAAAGAAAACTCTATGAGGCCAAGTATTCACCTATAAATAACCATACAAATTATTACATACAATTCATCACCTGAAATCATGCAAAATTTCTTAGAGAAATTAACACCACGTCATGTAACATGTCCTTAAAGCACAAAAATCATATTTGACTAAATACCTTATTTGCTCTTTAGTGGAGGAAATGAGGCTCTGATACCAATTGTAGGATCCTGGACTTAGATTGGTTCAGATCAATGCAACAAAAATAGCTTCGAGATAAGGATCTAGCTAATAGGCTTCAAAACTTTTTGTGCTTTCTTACCACTTTGGATCCCACGTATGGTTGAATATCAATCTAAACAACACTTGTGGGAGTGTAACTTGACTAAACAATTGCCTGAGAACACAAAGGAAACAATGTTAGGAGAGGTCTCGGTAACTTAAACGTGATCCTAAGGGTGCCTTAGAAGCTTCTACATTTTTACTCAGGGTTGGAGGCTTGGGATTAGCACAAATTCCAAGGCAAAAGTAATTTTCACATTTTTTGTTCTATTCATCTTTTAGGATTTTGATTGAAACCCTAGCATGTTATATACCTCTATTGTTTCCTTGTTAAATTGTAATTGCTTGGACTTAGTATTTTATTGGGATTCTTTTAATCCTTATATAAATCTAATTAGACTCATAATTTAATTAAGTTTCTACAAACCTAATAAAAATCTAATTGGACTTATAATTTAAATAGGTTTCTACAAATTTAATATAAATCTAACTGAACTTTTAATTAATTAGGTTTTCGCAAACCTCATATAAATCTAATTGAACTTTTATATATATTTGAGTCAAACTCAAATAACTAGAAGGTCTCTTTAATTCCAAATTAAACTCTTAATTAATTAAATATTTAATTAATTAATAGGCTCAATAAGCCCAATTAGTCATTAGCCTAATTACTTATTTAATTAAATTTATTAATTAAGTATCAAGCCCATTAGCTTATATATTTAATTAAACTCTTTTTAATTAAATAACAAGCCCATTTACAATTTAACATATTTAATTTAATATAAGAAATTTTATACTCAATAAAATCTCAATTAAACTAAATAATTATTTATTATAGTTTGGTCTCATGTTCAAATGATTTAATCAGTTACTCAAGGGACCATGATGGATATATTTAATTACAAGTTCCAATAAGTTTGACCAAGTACCCTGTTATCTCATAATTGTAATGAGACCTATTTATTAACTTTGATATACTCTACTATAGGTCCAAAGTTGCACTCTTAAATTAAATATTCTTTACAGAAAGCTTTATAATTTAATCTTATTAAATTATTTTGTTTAAGCCCTATCCATTGAGCAACAAGTTTACATAAATACCATTCATAGAATACTAATGATTGGAGCTAGATATAAATTACTGTTTTACCCCTCCAGTTACATCTTGATCTCTTAATACTATTTTTACACCATTTGAGTGATTTGAGATTTATTCAAATAAATCTTAGTTTAATGAATAACTTTTCATCACCTTGTAAAACTATCAAAATGGTATTATTTAACGCCGTAGGAGTCATGAATTCCATATTTATGGTATAGTGTCTACTAATATACAAATCATATTTAATTAATTAATAGTCCCAATAAGCCCAATTACTCATTAGCTTAATTACTCATTTAATTAATCTTATTAATTAAATATCAAGCCCGTTAGCTTATTTATTTAATTAAACTCTTTTAATTAAATAATAAGCCCATTTACAATTTAACATATTTAATTTCATGTATGAAATTATATTCTCAATAAAATCTCAATTAAATTAAATAATTATTTATCATAATTTAGTTTCATATTCAAATGATTTAATTAGTTACTCAGGTTACTTTGATGGACATATTCAATTACAAGCTCCAATAAGTTTGACCAAGTATCCTGATATCTCATAACTGTAGTAGAGCCCCTTATTAACTTTAATATACTCCACTATAAGTCTAAAACTACAGTCTTGAAGCAAATATTCTTTATAGAAAGCTTAAAAATTTAATGTGATTAAATTATTTTGTTTAAGCTCTATTTATTGAGCAATAAGTTTACATAAATACCCTTCATTAAATACCAATAATCGGAGCTAGGTATAAATTATCATTTTACCCTTCCAATTACATCTTGATCCCTTAGTACAAGTTTTGCACCATTTGAGTGATTTAAGATTTACTCAAATAAATCTTAGTTTAATGAAAACTTTTCATCAAACACTTGGCCAACATTCTATCACTTAAAACCTTGTAAAACCATTAAAGCGATATTCTTCAGTCCCTTAGGAGTCATTAATTTTATATATATGGTATAGTGTCTATTAATATAAGATCCCAACGAGTCAAAGTGTTGACCTTTATTTATATCTCACTTTTTATTCTAGTCAAAGACCATAGACTGCATACTAGAGGTACACTGCCCACTTAGGATTAAGGTATGAGTGCCGGTAGTGCTAAATTGCGGTAATTTTCATTCGGTCACGGTATTTCCACTAAATGATATAATTTCACGTGGTCATGTTCATTGTATTTGTAATGCACAAGTGTCTTTGTCTTGGAATCTCCACTTCAAATGGTTAGAGACTCATCATTTCTCCATTGAAGACAAACCTCACAGCAACCTTATCCAAACAAAGTGTCCAGCTATTGTTTATAAGTTGCGAACTAGTTTTGAGCTATGATAAAATTTTATGTCTCATATATATCTCATTTATATAGAATTTTATCAATAAATAAGCTCGGAGCCTTTAGTCATTGATACAATCATATTTGGGTAAAATAAATAATGACAACTTTATTTATTAATGAATTTTCTATCATTTACAGAAAATATCCATCACTCTTAGGGCATATATCTAATAATCTCCCACTTGTCCTTAGAGTAATTATGACATATTTGCTTATCTCCACGCTACATGATCTCTTGTGTGAGGTAGGACTTCCTTTCTTTATGCTTTTCACTCTTGTGGTTTTCTAGGTTCCGTAGAATTAGCCATTGCCCCACTATTATCACAATAAAGTGTCATGGCTTTTTCTCCATCTGGAACAACTTCCAAATTTATAAGGAACTTACAAAGCCAAATAGCTTCCTTAGCTACTTCACAAGCTGCTACATCCTTTATGGTGGAGTTAGCAAGGCTTGATGACTAGATGTTCTTCCATGTTATGGCTCGACCACCTAAAGTAAAAATTGATCATGAGGTTGACTTTCTAGAGTCAGAATCTGATTGGAAATCTAAATCCGTATATCCAATTGGTGTTAGATCACTATCAGAATATACAAGCATATATCCCTTCGTCTTACAAAGATACTTTAAAATATGCTTTACTACAACCCATGCTCACAATTAGGATTTGACTAGTACTTATTAATAACTCCCACTAGATATCAGATATCTAGTCTAGTACTTAGCATTGCATATATGAGACTCCAATAGTAGAGGCATATCGAACTCGTCTCATCTCTTTCTCTTCTTGAGGAGTTTAAAGAAACTGCTCTCGAGAAAGATTAACTCCATACGTGAAAGGTAACAATCTATTCTTAGAGTTTTGCATTGCGAGTTTAGGCAAAATCTTCTGCATGTAAAAAGCTTGAGGCAATGCTAGTTTTCTATTCTTCCTATCCTTTATGAGTTGGATCCCAAGAACATAACTAGCCTCTTCCAAATCTTTCATTTGGAATCGCTCAACCAGCCAAAATTTTATTGATGATAATACCTCTACATCACTCCAAATGGGTAAAACATCATCAACGTATAGAATTAGAAATACAACCTTTTGATCTTATACTCTCTTGTAGAGACAAGGCTTGTCTACATTTTGAATAAAACCATAGGTTTTGATCGTTTGATCAAACCTTATGTTCCAAGACCTTGATGCTTGCTTAAGACTATAAATGGAACTTTTCAATTTGCAAACCTTTTGCTATTGGTCTTATTCTATGAAACCTCTGGTTGCATCATATAGATGCTTTCATCAAGATTTCCATTCCAAAATGTTGTCTTGACATCCATTTTGCCAAATCTTTCTTCCCTTCTATGAAATCTTGCTTAAGACTATAGGGTTTATCCCTTCAGGTGTATCTATGAGTTCCTAGATAGAATTAGAATACATTTATTTTGTTTTTGATTCCATAGCTTTTTGCTACGTATTAGCATCAATATCATTTACTGCTTCTTCGTAAGTAGCACGATCAGATTCATCGTCACTAGTATCTTGGAATAATCCTATGAATCTGCCAGGTTGTGTTACAATCCTCCCACTATGTCGAGGCACCAAACGAGTTTGTCTAACAATCCTCCTACTACGTCGAGATACCATATGAGGTTGTATAGCTAGATCTTATATTTGTTTTGTATTAGAAATAGATGTCGAACTTTTAAAACTATCATTAGTAATTAGATTGGTGTTAGTTTCTTTAGAAATTTCTTCTAATACTACATTGCTTTTAGGCTTATAATTCTTTATGTAGTTGATCTTTAAGTGATTTGTAGTCATACTACAAATTCTTTCACACTAGATTAACTATAGAAGCAATAACCTTTTGTACCTTTTAGGGTTTCCTGTACCTTTTAGGGTTTCCTAAAAACAAGTGGATAATTTTGAATACCTTATATGGAACAAACCATATTCAAAAGAGTTCTATTTCTTCTCTTCTACTCTAGTGAGTTGGAATAATTTTCATTGTCATGGTAGGTATTCACTACTAACAAACTGATGGTAGTTATTTGACATATTTACTAAATGTTTTCAACCTTAATCTTTTACTTTTTGAACTCTTCCAAAGTTCTAGATTTTTAATGCACTAGGTATATATACTTATATTTTAAGTAATCATCTTATGAAATACTCATATGTGCCTCTCCAACACTAAATGGTGCATAAACATTTTATATACTATATCATTACAATCTTTAGCTCTATTTCTTTTAAGCTTAAAATGGCTTATAGGAAAATTGCTCACTAGGCTTGATTCATAAGTTAGTATAGGTACAATATCTAATGAACTTAGTTTTCATCCTTAACCATCCTCCGAGTCCCTTTTCATAAAATTGGCCTGTTCTAAATTGTTAAAGATAAGTCTAATTAGTGTTAGACAATCTAACTCTTTCTTTATTCAACTTGGTGTCATTTATTAGTTGTATTGATCCAATCAAATCTAAGTCTGGGATCCTACAGTGTATCCAACCAAAGTCAAATCACTACCAGAATATACAAGCATATAAGCTTTTGTCCTATAAAGATACTTTATATAAGCTTTATTTAACCCAATGCTCTCCACCAAGACTTTTTACTGGTATCTGTTAACTACTCCCACTACATAGAAGACATTTGGCCTTGTGCTAAGCATTGCGTACATGAAACTCCCAATAGCTGAGGCATATGGGACTCTTCTTATCTCTTTTTCCTCTTCAAGAATCTTAAGAGACTACTTTATAGAAAGCTTAACTCCTTATCTAAAATGTAAAAATCCTTTCTTGGAATTCTACATTACAAATTTAGCCAGAAACTTACCTATGTATGAAGCCTAAGACAGTACTAGTTTCCTATTCTTTCTATCCCTTATAAGTTGGATCCTAAAAGCATAACTAGCCTCTCCCAAATCTTTCATGTGAAATTGCTCAGTCAGCCTTCACTAATGATAATACCCCTTTATCATTCCCAATAAGTAATATATCATCCATAAATGGAATGTAAAATACAACTTTTTGGTCTTATATTCTTTTCTAAACATATGGCTCGTCTACATTTTAAATAAAACCATATACTATAAGAAAAATGGGAATAGATGACAGGAACAAACAATCATAAACAGGGGTGGATGACAGAGAATCTATTAGTCATCTATCTCACTGTCACTCATTCATGATAGGGAAAAAGTCTATCGTTAACTTTGCGATAGTTTTTATATGTCATATGTCTATCACACCAGGAAATTAATATTTTAATTAATTTTCTTGAAATTTTTTGGCGGAAAAATTACTTTTTTAAATTTGAATATTATGGTAGGAAAATTGAATTTTTTGGATTCCAATTTAATTTTGGTAGAAATTTTGGTGCAAAAATTATTGGTTAATTTTTGGCGGGTAAATTATGTTGTTTGTGACAATTTATGATTGGTATTTTCTATCACAATATTTAAATTTAGTTGTGTAGAGCTGTGATTTTTTTATTTAATTTATGCATTCTTGTATCTAAAATTCATTTACAAATTCAAATGAACTAAAAATTAAAGTGCACATGCAATTGAGTCCAAAAACATTTTATACTAATGACATCCACATAACAATATAGAGAACAAGTTCCATAGATCAAATGTATCATTACCAATACATAAGCTAAACCATCAGTAACTATCAACAACAAATTGTTATTCTAATTCAAATCCAAAAGCAACAACAAATGATAGCCAACCAAATTAAATTTGAAGTTCACAAAACGAATTTTAGCAAACCAAGAGCAAATGTTTTATATTTGATTGATTAAGCCAGCAAAAACTCCTTCTATTTTCTTAGTAAAATCTGAAGCAAAACTCCTCCCATTGTCAGTAAATATCCAGCAAAACGCCTCTTATATTATCAACAAAATTCTCAGCATAACTCCTCCCATTCTGAGCAAAATACCCAGCAAAACTCCTTCCATTCTCAGCACAATACCCAACAAAACTCCCCAGTCCAGCAATAACTCAATCTGTGCAACACTAATGAATATACCCAACAATATTATTAAAAAAAAATTCTTGATTAAAGTAAAACTCCAAGTTTTAGATGTAACACAATGATAACAATTTTACATTGCAACCTAAAATTTGACTAATTATAACATATAAGAAGTAATAACATGGTTGTTGTATAGTATCACATTTATACTAACCATTTTGTTGATGCACTAATGATTTCAGAACAATGGTTAGCCCACTCTAAACAAACATTATCTATTTCAGCATGAGTGTATATGGTCTTTCCATTGAACTGATAACCACAAAATCAATGCTGTCAAACTTCCAAAACAATGGCATAATAGTAGAAACCAAACCTATGATATTATATTCATGAGTAACTCACATCGTTCATTAGCAAACTAATGTTCGCTATAATGTCCTTCATGTATCTAAAGACATAATAGCCACATTCCACGGATCCCGGTTGTTGCGGGGTCTATTCACAGTTAAACACCAAAATAACTAATTTGTTTGAGGCCTAAAATAATAGCCATGCAATATTTAGTTAAGGTAATCTATTTTACCTTCACAAATCTCATCTTAGAACTATAGTTCCATCTTTCCTTACTAACCTTAGCTGTGTATAGCGCCATGGTGCTGTATGAAGTACTATAGTATTTAAGTATCTAAAATATGTTGAAGAAACTAAAAATATAAATGGTATTAAATGAAAAGGAATAGATACACTTTAATTAATTGTTCCAAATCATGATCAGGATCATCGTACCCCTTAGGATCCAAATAAAACACTTCTTTTTTCAGCACATCAAACACAACTAAAACCCCATGGTAGCTAAAATAGAAGAAAGCAACAAAAAAAAAAAAAAAGAAGCATAAGTTATGAAAGACATACTAAAATGAATGAAAATTGATAACACTTAATTAGAATTTAAAATATTTAGACTTGGGATTGTATGGCATAAATATGAAATGTCTTTTACTAGCAATTTTCAAGCGCTTGCATACACCCTCAACTCTATCAAGATGGTTGGTTTCTGATAGTTGCCTAGGTTTGGGTGATACCATGGCTAGACATACTGATAGGTGTCTATTTATGTATAACTTTTATATCAATTCGTCCATGTTTCTTTGCTATATTCCTTGGTATTTTTATGTTTTTGTGTGGTTTTGATGTTTGTAGGAGTTTTGGAGCAACTTGCACAAAAATGGAGTAAAACCCTTCATTTTCACCTCTGCTAGTCAGTGATCTTCTCGGATTTAATTGTATTGATATACAATGAACCCGACGACATGTTATATACCGTTCGAAAGCTCTCGAAGTCTATTTTCTGGAGAAATTTACGGTTTATAAATCCATTCAGTGTACCAAAATTTGTAATCAAAACAGTGTGAGATGTATAGAAATATAATTCCACAAGTCACTGTAGCATGTATAATACGGGGCACTGTAGCAAGTCACTGTAGCAGAGTATTTAAACACATTTTAGGGTTTTATTTTCATAACTTGAAGAGGGGAGAACGTGGTGGAGGCTGCAGCTCTGGAATTCTTTCATCTCTTGGAGTTCTTGAAGGAGAAAGGAAGCTTGGAAAGAGGAAGAACTACAATCCAAAGAGAATTACATCAAATTTCCTAAGTTTTTCCCTTCCCTTTCATTTTCTGGAATGTCTCCATGTTGTATTGTATTTACCACGTTCTTAAACATGTGTAACTGAATCTGAATTGGTTGAGGGTGATTTCAAAGCCCCTGATATGGTTTTTGTAAGTTGATTGTGTAAGGAATTGTTATCCAATTCTCTAATTGAAGTTGCTTGTATTCTCCCATATTTAATGCTTATGATTGCTTGCTGATTGTATTTGAGTGGCCAACTGAATATAATCTGGTTGTGATTTATTGCTAGACTAGAAATCTTGATCCGTAATTGTCTTGAATTTCTAATCATTAGTAGCAAAATTGTGATCAGAGATTACAATTGGAGAATATAACCTAAGTTAAATAATCCGAGCTTGTGTGTTTATTGCTTAGATCAACCTATCTTTCTTATCATAATGCATCCATTGAATTAAACTCAGAGAGCTTGTTCTAGGTTGTTTAATGGATAGAGATTAAATAAAGAGCTTGTTTTATTTAACAACAAAGTAAGGAAAGATTGGGGTAATAGAGCTTGTTATTATCTACGGTTGATAACTTCAATGCTGTAATTAGATGACAATTCTACAATTAATTCGCAAATCCATATCTTGTGGTAGAGAAGGATCCCTTAACCAGCTTTCTCCCATTGATTTTTCATTCAAATTTACTTTCTGTTTTGTTATTCTTTACTTGCATTCTTATTTCATTTAGTAAATCATTCAACAAAAATCCCCCCTGTTTAGTTTATTGTTGCTGGAAATAACAAATTCAATTAGAATCAATCCTCGTGGGAACGATATCTTACTTATCACTTTATTACTTGTGCGACTAGTATGCTTGCTAGTTTCGAACGCATCACATACGAATCCAAATTGTGTCTTTCCTTTTCTATTTTGTACCATGGAGTCACATAAAAACCTTAAACAGTTGAGACAAAATACCAAACTAATTTATTATTAGACAAGTATCATTATATCATATAAAACACTTTAATCGGCTTGTTAATTAAAATCTCTTACGCAATATATACTTCAATAGTGTTAACTCCTATCCCTTGCATTGTTAGCAATGCCTTGCACTCTGTCTTCCCAATATGAACAATAATACCTTGTATATGAAATACATCATTAGCAAGCATGTATGGAATCCAACCATCTAGTGGCAAGTATGTGTCACACAATTTGCCAAAGAGTTTCAGCATTGGATGACTATTCTGGTATGCCGTTGCTGCATGCCTAGTGTTCCTTAGCACATGCTACACTACACCTTTTTCGTTTTTGTTTCTTTTCAAATTTGTAGCCCTTGTTCGAGGACTTTCATGTGCAATCTCCCATAAACCATCAGCCAATCTAACTTCCTTCTGAAAGGGTTACTTTTTGGTACTTCCAACCTTAGTTTTCCCCCTTTGATTTGCAATATCCACAGGCAAGTTAGGGTTAAGTCTTGGAATTTTTCTTGGGATGGCAGTAGTGTTTCTTGTTATCCGTCTTTTTTTCCTTGGTGTACTGTCATTCTTAACCTTAGGTTCTTCCATGTTTGCCACTGTTTTCTTAGGTAAGAATTTCCTCTTCTTTCCATCAAAGTTTCACAAATTACCCGGCTCTCGTAAAATACAACATCAATTGCAACTTAGTCATTATCCAAAATTAAATTAATGGTTCAAGAAATAGAAGCCACCAACTAACAAAAAAATACATCTTTATAAAAATGCAGCAGTATATATATAGCTGTATTTGTAACAAAAACACTTATTGATATAAGTCCAAAGTTAAATATGACCAAAAATAAACAACTAACCTTTTGTTCAACTTCCTCCACCTTGTCCTTATCCTTGTCTTCCTTGCAACTGTCATCACCATGGACATGAGATGGTGGGAAGGCGGAACTTCCTACATCTGAGTGGCGACGTGTCTTCTTTAATTCCTTTATGGTTTCTTTCAAGTTACTTTCAATTGCTTTCTTCTAAGCATACAACTCATCCTATCTCTCACTTTGAGTAGCTGCATGAATGGTGTGAAAGTACTTTGTAATGGTTATAAATTTAGCAATCCCCTACATATGACCAGTTTAAGGAAGCCTTTCCAATGATTGTGCAAGTGTGTCATTTTTTCCATTTGCCTTTAGTGAGCCTCCTTCAGCCTCTTTTTTGGACTTTTCCTATCAACATGACAAATAAATTAGTGATAATATAATGATTAACTTGAATGATAGGATTTAACTATATTGAAGTTGCTCACTATTTTGTTAACAATCTTTTCAGTTTCAGGGTAGTATCCTTCGTTTTTCATTCTCCAAGCTCTTTTCCAAAGTTCACTCCTGTACACTAATTCTTCAAAAATATTGGTTTATGAGCACTAGTGGATAAACAAGTCATATTAGTTTAGTAAACTATAAAATTTCATTAAAAAGATAATTTAAATTGGTATAAACTAGTAGCTACTTACCATATCTGATGCGTTCGAAACTAGCAAGTATACTAGTCGCACAAGTAATAAAGTGATAAGTAAGATATCGTTCCCACGAGGATTGATTCTAATTGAATTTGTTATTCGAAAGCGAAAATAGAATAAATGGTGGGGTTTTGTTGATTGATTAACTAAACTCAATTCGAAAGCAAATGAAGAATAATACAATGCAAAGTTAAATCAATTGAGAGATACACAATGAAAGAAATCTGGTTAAGGGATTATTCTCTACCACAAGATATGGATTTGCGAATTAATTGTAGAATTATCATCCAATTACATTACACCATTGAAATTATCTACCGTAGATAACAATAAGCTCTGTTATCCCAATCTTTCCTTACTTTGTTGTTAAATAAAACAGGCTCTTTATTTAATCTCTATCCATTAAACAACCTAGAACAAGCTCTCTAAATTTAATTCAATGGATGCATTATGAAAAGAAAGACAGGTTGATCTAAGCAATAAACAAACAAGCTCGGATTATTTAACTTAGGTTATATTCTCCAATTGCAATCTCTGATCACAATTTTGCTACTAATGATTAGAAATTCAAGACAATTACGGATCAAGATTTCTAGTCTAGCAATAGACAATATCCAGATTATATTCAGTTGGCCACCCAAATACACTCCAGCAAGCAATCCTAAGCATTAAACATGGGAAAATACAAGCAACTTCAATTAGAGAATTGGATAACAACTTCTTGCACAATCAACTTACAAAACCATATCAGGGGCTTTGAAATCACCCTCAACCAATTCAGATTCAGTTACACATGTTTAAGAACGTGGTAAATACAATACAACATGGAGACATTCCAGAAAATGAAAGGGAAGGGAAAAACTTAGCAAATTTGATGTAATTCTCTTTGGATTGTAGTTCTTCCTCGTTCCAAGCTTCCTTTCTCCTTCAAGAACTCCAGGAGATGAAAGAATTCCAGACCTGCAGCCTCCCACACGTTCTCCCCTCTTCAAGTTATGAAAATAAAACCCTAAAATGTGTTTAAATACTCTGCTACAGTGACTTGCTAAAGTGCCCCGTATTATACATGCTACAGTGCTTGTGGAATTATATTTCTATACATCTCACACTGTTTTGATTACAACTTTTGCTACACTGAATGGATTTATAAACCGTAAATTTCTCCAGAAAATAGACTTCGAGAGCTTTCCAACGGTATATAACATGTCATGGGGTTCATTGTATATCAATACAATTAAATCCGAGAAGATGGTTGACTAGCAGAGGTAAAAATGAAGGGTTTTACTCCATTTTTGTGCAAGTTGATCCAAAACTCCTACAAACATCAAAACCACACAAAAAACATAAAAATACCAAGGAATATAGCAAAGAAACATGGACGAAATGATATGAAAATGATATATAA
>SNVD02007353.1:0-280769 GCA_013180625.2 Boswellia sacra | reverse complement strand
AGTGAACTCAATTTCTCGATCGGGAGGGAGTCCGGGTAATTCTTCTGGGAACACATCTGTAAATTCATTTACCACTGGAATGTTCTGAATACTCTTTTCGTCCTTCGGTGTCTCCATAACACAAGCCAAGAAACCCATACATCCCTTCCGGAGGAACTTTTGGGCATTCAAAGCTGAAACAATCCGTGGCAATGAAACTATATCCACCCCGACAAAGCTGCACTCCATTCCGAGTGGAGTATGGAATACCACTTTCTTCTCAAAACACTTGACATCTGCATGATATTTAGACAGCCAATCCATACCCAGAATCACATCAAAATCACGCATCTCCAAGATGATTAGATTGGCCTCTAACTCTTGGCTATCTATTTTAATCGGGCAGGATATCAACTCTTCTTTAGCACACAATGCCATCCCCGAAGGAGTAGAGACACACATCTCAACCTCCATAATTGAAGGCTTTACCTCCACTTTATGAGCAAAAGTACGAGACATAAAGGAATGAGTGGCACCCGACTCAAACAATACATGAGCATTATGACCAAGAACAGAGATAATACCAGAAACAACCGATGGAGCCTCCCGTGCTTCAGTGGTGGTAAGGGCATAGACTCTTCCTTGAGCTCGTGGTTCTCTACCCGATGCATTCTGAACTCTACCAGAAGTAATAGGAGCTTGACTGGCTTCAAGACATGATGCAATAAAGTGTCCAGTTTTTCCACACCGGAAGCACGCTCCAGTCTTGAAATGACACATTCCTTTATGTGTTCTGTGGCATGTGTCACATACAGGAAATTCTTTCCTACCCATATTTTGCTTCTTCTTTCCTTTGCCTTTCTCGAACCGTTTGCTATTATTCCTCCATGGCTTCCTTGGTTGAGAACCAGAACCCTCTTCTTTAAACTTGCCAGCTTCAGTTATTTCTTCATCTCTGTCCAATATCTGAGCCTTCCTCAGCACTGCATTGTAGCTTTTCAATTCAAAAGCTGCCACGTGCCTTCGAATTTCTGGTTTCAGGCCTCTCTCAAAGAGCTTGGCTTTCTCCTCTTCTGTATTGATGAGGTGTGGAGCAAATCTGGAAAGAGCCTCGAACTTCCTTTCATATTCTGTGAGGGACATGGACCCCTGAGTTAACTGTAAAAATTCAGCAATCTTCTCATTCTTCAATGACTGAGGGAAGTACTTGTCATAAAACAACTCTTTAAACTGAGCCCAAGTAAGCACTCCATCTTCTCTAGTGTGCGCTCTCTTGGTCATTTCCCACCAGTAACTTGCACTATCATCTAGCATAAAAGTAGCACATGTGAGCCGTTGTGTATCAGTACACCCTATAAGCTCGAATATTCTCTCCATTTTACAAACCCATTCTTCTTTAGCTAATGGGTTTGTTGAGCCTGTAAAGGATGGAGGGTTGAGTCTTCTAAACTACTCCACAACTTGTATATTTTCAGAAGTGGTGGTGGAACTAGGTTGTGCAGCCTCTCGTCTCACGTCTGTCAGAATCTGCACCAACTCCTGGACTGTAGTGTCCTGAGCCCGTGAGCTGCTACTAGTCCCAGCTTGCCTCTTCGGTCTTCTATTTCTGACCAAAGCAGGTTCATCCAGCTCTGAAGTTCGTCTCACTCTAGGTGTGGTGCTACCTCTTCTCATTTCCTCCACGGTGGGGTTATCGGCCCTCCTGGGTCGTCTCGGTCGAGACATGACTATCAATTCTGATAATTAGAACAGAATGAGGCACCATATAAATAACGATAATTCTACTAATAATAATAATTAGCACTCATCATCATATACAACCATTTCAGAGATTTCAATATAGAAATCAAATAATTATCAATCTTACTTACTATGGAGGATTTGGCATGGACATGGTTCCCTTGACCGCTTACAACAAAATGTCTACAGAACCTTAAACCTATGCTCTGATACCACTACTGTCACAACTCATTCTAGACATACAAAATATAGCATTTATACAGCCATTTAAATATGATCTTTGTTATTTCTTTCAAAGATTGATCTTAGTATCACACAAAACGGAGTTTCTAATCACAACCACACCATTTCACTGTATATAAATACATTCAAAAATCAAAAGAGGTTCTACAGTATGACTATGCTAATATAGAGCAGCGGTCTTTGGTTGCCAAGGGAACTATGTCAGCAATGCCAAAAGTCCTCCATCCATAGCTCAATCTACTGATCACCTGAGGCACACAACAACTTTCATGAGTAAAACTCAGTAAGTAAGCTAGTTGAATATACAGTAATAAACAATAACAATAGAATTCAGTCCAGTATGAAACTATCAATTTCTAACTATACAAGCATTAGCTAACTCGTTAAAGAAAGAATGCCCCAGAGTTCACTTCGGTTACATTTGCGCTCCCGCGCCAATTTTCTTTCTAGACCTCTATAGGTCGATTCAACCTCACATAAGTGAGTTCACATTTCTCTACTCATCGCTTTTTCATGTACAATCACAATCACATAATGAGGAAGCTTCTATAGTATCAATTACAATCACCTAGGGGAAAATGCTCTCTAATCAATGTAGGACTTTTCATTTCACAGTCAGTTCCCATATAATAGCTCAAGGCTAGTCTGACAATCCAGGTGATACCGGGCCCATGCTACCGAATCTCGTCTAGAGAAACACATGGTCCAGACCTCCCCTCAAGCCATGGAACAGTACAAAATAGTACAAATACATTTGGATGCCTACACTTGAAATAACTCGAGGCTAGTCTGACAATCCGGGTGATACCGGGCCCATGCTACCGAATCTCGTCTAGAGAAACACATGGTCCAGACCTCCCCTCAAGCCATGGAACAGTACAAAATAGTACAAATACATTTGGATGCCTACACTTGAAATAACTCGAGACTAGTCTGACAATCCGGGTGATACCGGGCCCATGCTACCGAATCCCATGTAGGGAAACACATGGTCCAGACCTCCCCTCAAGCTATGAGAGCTAAACTTCCTAGGTCTTGGCATGCCAATCATGTTTCATCATTCACAATCAGTCACATTAAAGAAGCTCTATATCAGGCTTCCAAAACAGTCACAATATTTCACATTCAAGCATCAAGTTGCTAGCATTTAATAGTATTACAGTCCATAAAATTTCATACATACAGTACATAATTTATTGTGGCCTCAGATTAGTTAGCTTACTTACCTCGTATAGCTGCTTTTCGATGCTTGTGATTGACCTAAAAATAAAACAAAATCTCTTTTTAGGTCACCATACACTTATAAAATATTTCCCCCTTTTTGGCTCTATTTCTATACTTACTTTGATAAACAATTCACAACAACAATTATCTACTTCCAAAAATTCACACCAGTAGGTAGACATCTTTTACACACATACCTCATGTCTCGTTAAAATTTTTAGAGCCAATTGGAATCATTTGGCCACTAAAAATAATCAAATTCATTACCTCAACAATTTTGGCATTGTATTCATTTCACTGAGCAGTATAGACTTAAAAATTTGTAGGAATTGCAATCCTACTCAATTGGCCGTAAAAATTTACAGGGTGGTATATAACATATATATATACCTCCATACCAAAACTCAGGGCTCTTCAAGGTGTTTAACCCATTCAAATCCATTTATTTCTAACTGCCCTGTTTTGGAAACTAAATATTCCAGTTTTAACAAGCCAACTTTAAAAATCTATAACAATTCACACAGACCTTTAATATCAGTGAAAATTTACAGTCTCATATATGACACATAAAAGAACTTGCATACCAAAAATCAGGTAATTATATGAAGATTTGGACCTTCAACTACAATCGTCTTCCCCTCCTCTGTTCTAAGACAGGGGACATGTGCAATACCATACCAGAAATTCAAAAATTCACTCCAAATCACCTACTTCGAATTTTTGAGTGAATCCAATTGCTATACACTCCTGGACATGTCTATTTTCATCTATAAAAATTTCAGAACAAGAAAATGTCCCCCTGATTTTTGGTAATTTTCGAAACAGGTACTGTTCAGTGTAACAAAATTTCCAGGATTTGAACTAAATTCTCAATTCTAGCTTATATCTTCATCTCCTTACTTAGATGCATTCAAAACTCATTCAAATTCACATCTCCATACAATTTCCAGCATACAAATAACAGTTCTCATACTCACATCACTACACAAGGAATTTCTTTAAATAAAATAAACAATAATACAAAGAATTCTAATTAGAGAATTGGTTCTTACCTTCTCCCTCTTTTTTTTTTTTCTCCCTTTCTTCCCTTGATTCCTTGATGATTTGTGTGAAAATTTTCTGAGAGAGTAGAGGGCTGGAACGTGTATGTAAGGAGAGGAATGAAAGAATTCTAGAACTCTTCCCATTTATATATAAAATTAGGCCAAATTTTCATTTAGTCCTTCTCTCCTCCTTTATAACCATTAGACCCAATACTCTTTTAATTAAGCCCCTCATTCTTTCATTTATTACATTACAATTCAAATACATTACATATACATTAATACATATGTAACTATAACACATGATATAATGTACACTACAAAATTTAGGATATTACACTCTGATCCAGAAAAGAACATTTCCTGCACACGTTCTAGGATATAATGCGCGGTAAACTATTCTAGCAATTGTTTAGGATGTGCTTTTTTATTAATTTGGAAGTGTGGCATATTTTTTTATGTACTTAAAATGGAAGTATTAATTACATATCCTTTAAATAAATTCAAATACTATATTCAAGATCCAATACCAAAACACATTTTTTACTTAAACGTCAAATCATTATAAAAGTAAAAACACAAATTCATAAACAAATGCACGTCTAATTACCACTAAGATTATGTTGAGATTTTGATAAGAGATACTGTCAGGTCCTTCTTTCCCATCACCTTCATACTCCAATAACGCATCCAGGAAGTCCCTTGTCAAATTTATTTTCAACTTAGGATCCTCAACTCTTTCTTTCACAAAGCTTAAACTATCTCCATGGCACGTCTCATGTCCCTTGCCATGTTTCTTTTGAGCGCCTGAGGATCCATTATTTTCAAAACTGGTAGAAAGTCTGCCAGATTTGGCTTTCCGGCCCACCCCATTACCTTTTTCATCGCGGAAAAGAAATCTGTCCCTTCCTTCGAGTTTGAGTCTAGAAGATCCCATGATAGAGTAAGATTGCCAACAATGTTGAAGGCCATGATGAAGAGGTAGCGAGACAAATCAATCTCACCTGGCTCTCCCCGTTCTTGTGTTGCTTCCGCATCCTCCTCGATAGTACAACATGTTATCAATACACTTTCGCCTGATGAGAACCGTCTCATTGATTCTTTTGCTGACTAAGAACTCACATGAGGAAAGACGTCGAAGTAAGCGCCAGTAGATGCCATATCGGCCAAATGCAAGTGAACCCTGGTTGTAGTTATGAGCTTTCCATACAGCTGGACACTTTCGATCACAAAAGGTATTGTCGTGATGCTTGAAGAGTTGAGATGCAGCATCAGTTGACTGTATCACCAACGTGTTAACGGAACCAAGCTTTAACCAAAGTAAAGGTCCATACTTCGGTCGGAGCTTGTAAGATGTCTGGTGGGGAAAGGCTCCAAGCTCAAAGATGTTTCCAAAAATTGGCCAACCTGGAGGCCCTGGAGGTTTCGTTTACCTTCTCTGGACTCTTTACGGTTCAACTGAAGAGTATGTTGGAATTTGGGTTACTCTGATACCACTTTGTTGGAGAATAATTACTCAACCAATCAAGCGACGCAAGAATATAATGAAGAAAAGGATATTGACTCTTAAGCACTTATCAACTCTTTATTACTTCTTCTTAATAAAATTGACAAATTACAAAGACGTATATAGTAGACTCAATCCTAATCTTACTCAAACCATAAATACTAATAATTCTAACCTAACTAAATAATTAATCATTGTCCATAGTTTACTATGATTATTAATCCTCCCATAACATGTCTTCTAATCTAATTAGAACTCTAATCCTATTTTAACTTAGTCCTTAAATTCTAAATAAACTTTTAAGCTTTGTTTAAACTTCCAACACCCCCCTTAAACTAAGCTTAACCAAATAATGACTTGGAACTTTTTCTTGAACATTGTTGATCTCTTGACGAACATTTCTTGTCTTCACGAGCATCTTCATATACCTCTTGAATAACTTTCTAATTATTATGCTCTCTAATTAACCAAGTAAACACAAGATCTCAATAAGACTATATAGTAACTTTCCAATCAATCTTACTTTAATGTTTTCCCATACATCCTCATATGGTTTTCTTGTAAAATTTATCAACCATGACCATAATTGTTTGTCTTCTCTCTTTTCTTTACATATGTCTTCATGATCATACCCAAACTTTGTTTTATCTTTATGCAAAAATTTGACTCCATAAGCCTTCATAAACAAAATCTTTAATATAATTTTCCTTTGTTCTTGTGTTAACGGTGCTTGATTTGCCGGTACTTCAAAACCTTGATTTACAACTTCCCACATGCCTCTGTAGTCAAACTCGGCTTACATTTGAGTTCTCCAATACTCAAAGTTGTGCTTGCGTCCATCAAATCTGGGAAGTTCTTTTTCCATCTTGATTTATTTCCTTGACTCTGCCTTCCTGGCAACTCTGACAGGCTCTAACTGGCTCTGCTAACTTTGGTAGGCTCTTCCTAACTCTATCAACTTTGCTCTGATAGACTCTGAGACCTTCCTGGCTCGACTCTATCTAGCTCTTTCTTTGCGCCTGCTTCTCTCACAGGTCTTCCTTGGATCTTTACGTTATGTCTAGCTCTGAGATTGCTCCTCTCAGAACCTTCCAAACTAGCTCTGACAGGTCTTCCTTGGAGCTTACTACCTAGCTTTGAAACAAATTTGATGCCTTCTCCTAGATTCTTCCAACCTAGCTTTGAGATGCTTCTCCCAAACTCTTCCAACCTAGCTCTGATACCACTTTGTTGGAATTTGGCTTACTTTGATACCACTTTGTTGGAGAATAATTACTCAACCAATCAAGCAACGCAAGAATATAATGAAGAAGAAGATATTCAACTCTTTATTACTTCTTCTTAATAAAATTGACAGATTACAAAGACTTATATAGTAGACTCAATCCTAATCCTACTCAAACCATAAATACTAATAATTCTAAAATAACTAAATAATTAATCATTGTCCATAATTTACTATGATCATCAATCCTCCCATAACATGTCTTCTAATCTAATTAGAATTCTAATCCTATTTTAACTTAGACTTTAAATTCTAAATAAACTCTTAAGCTTTGTTTAAACTTCTAACAGAGTAAGGGCTGCACACAAGAGCAAACCTGACAAAATGATAATTAGCCAACTCAAGGCACTCCCCATCTCCTTGATCTGTCTTGATAAATGATAATTCCTTATCTTCTCCCCTCGACCTTATATGCTAGTTGCATGGCTTGAATATCATTCAAAATCTTTAATTTCAATCACTCACGACCTTTTTCTAAAAGTTTTAGATGGCTTGAATATCATTCATAATATTTAATTTTAATCACTCACGTCTTTTTTTCTTTTTAAGTTTTAGATATGAGTGGTATTGCTACTTTTACAAACTATTCGTATAAATTTACTCGTACAAATTCATATGATATTATTAAAATTTAAATATACTTTTTTTTAACCGAGGTGTCCGGACCAGTTTACGCGGACCACAACTTATTCTCGAGGAGGCTAGCGCAACCACAACCAACTGTCACGGTCTCCCACTTACCTCATGGAGAAAGGCCATTGTGGAAAGTCGAACCCAGGGCTTCATCATTGTCTTACCAACTCTCTCCTGGATCATCATAAAAAAAAGGTATGTGGTTTGGTAGTTAATAGTTAAAATTTAAATTTAAATATACTTATATATATAAATTCATATGATGTTATTAAACAATTATCATATCATATTTGATAATTAATATAATTAAAATTTAAAATTAAATTATCAAATCAGATTATTACATATTAATTTATATAAATAAGTTTATAAAAATAATATTATTGTATAAATATAAATTTAAGAAAATAATAAATAAATATATTTTCACTTTTATATATGTACTTAAGGTAATATAAAAATTAAAATAATAAGTATATTCGATATATTGATATTCACTGGTCCATGGCTTTTCATGTTTACAAGTTTTCCTTTAGAGCGTGTTTGTTATGTTGTGCAACACTACATTGTCCAGCATTGAGAAATTATATTCTGTTTGGACAAATTTTGAACGGGATTAGATAGCATAATAAGGATGCTGGGCAATATTTGTACAAGATTTTAATGTTTTTATATCAAGCCTACCTATGGGTTAACACCGTATAAACTTATTTTATCTCGATTTTCAATAATAAATACCATAAAATTGTATAAATAAATAAATAAATACTTATATAATTAGTAAATAATTTATTAAATATTTAAATGAAAATTTACTTATTTAAATAAATAAAAATTTAATAATTCAATTTTTTATTTAAATTTTTATTTTAAAAATAAATTTAATTACTATTTAAATTTATTTTATATTTTAATTAAACTTTTCATATTATAATTTTTTTTATCTTTTATCTAATACAATATTTTATCAAACATAATACAATATCATGTTTTATTTAATCTTATCATATACTATTCAATCCAATCTAATTCAAATAAATTTATACTCTCCAATACATTGTTATACATCGCATCAAATATGCCCTTAATGCTCTTAATTATGGATATTCATTTATTTATTTAGCTTGTTGATTTATTATAAATTGTTGTTCATGTGCGTAATCAGTTGGTATACAAGGCCGCTGCCCGCAAAAGCAAACTTGACAAAATTATAAGAAAAACTCAAGGCGCTCTCCATCTCCTCAATTTACTGTTGAGATATGAGAAGGACCTAGATTCTCCCGTGACCTCATAGGCTTGCATGTCATTTGTAATCTTCAATTTCAACCAGTCACGTCCTTTTCTTGGAAAAAAAAAACAAAGAAAACAAAGAGAGAGAGAGAGAGAGAGGCAGGAGACCTTGAAGGGCCCAAGAGGCTTCCATGACCAATCTGTGAGAATTCCTGGTTTGGAAGCCATGCGCAGGTAGTTGCAAGTTTGTTCCTTTCTTATAGTAATTTATTGCTGTGCAAACCTGCACACGGGAGAGGCCTTATATAGTGTTTCCATACTCACAAGCTGTCGTGAGGTCCAATATTGGTAAAGTAAACGTATTTAATATTTGGGTATCTGTCATTTTCACTGTGGTTAGATGATGAATAAATTATTACATTATGTAGTTCGTTATCAAATACGTTGATTATGAAATCTCAATCACACAATAATAACACTATAATCTCATATTAGTAGCTTTGCAAAGTTTGACACAAATTTTTTAACCTAAAACTAGACACAAATTTCTAGTCATTAATCTATAAAATCTAATAGTTAATATTATTAATGAGTTGACAATATTAAATATAACTTGTTGACTTTTAATCTCAATTATTGAATTTTATGAGATCAATTACAAAAAATTTGTATGAATAAATTATGTTAAAAATTCCCCTATCATGCATATTTTATATATATATATAGTGAGAGAGAGAGAGAGAGAGAGAGAGAGAGAGAGAGAGAGAGAGAGAGAGAGAGAGTTTAATTCAACTATAGGCATAAGATCACATTTATAAGTACTTGTGGCCTTGTCTTATTTATGGTTTAAATTTAACATTGTTACATTTGCTAGTATCTTCTAGCTCATTTCCTTTTGTAATTTGACTTCTTTAAAAAGTAGAAAAAGTTAAATAAATAGAATATTAGGAAATTTCAGTGATATAAGAAATTTTTGTCATTTTATCATTACGAATTAAAGATTTCTACTTGTACGTGTGAATATAGGTGTTAAGAATTAGATCCATATATGAGTGATGACTAGATATAAGAAGTTAACCAAAATATGCTCTCTTATGGATAGTTAAGAAGAATGATAAAATAGATGTTTAAACAACATCAGGATCAAACATTTCAAACATGGAATAATTTTGAGGCTTTAGCAGTGATAAATATTGAGTTAAATACTAAGTTTGATGTGTGTGTACGTATTATTGTACTCTTGTATTTATATTATGTAGTTAGTGACGGACCTACACAAGGACCAGGGGGGTCTCGAGCCCTCTCTTAATTTTGAAAAATTCAATGTACCCCCCTTATTTTGCTTTATCACTTTTACATTCATTTCTTAAAATAAAAAAAAAAAAATCAATTTCAAGTCTTATAATTCTCTTTTCTTTTTTCTAAGGACTTGAGCTACTTGAGAAATACAATAATATAAGTTAATATTATATTTTAATTAACTTTTATTAGCTGATTCATAAATAGAATTTTAGTTTTCTATTTTTATTTATTTAATTCCACATAAATTTTATATTTCACTTTATATAAATATTTTTTAATAGTCTAAAAAAAAAACTCTCAATCAATTGTTACTAAAACAGTACAAATTTGATGATCCTAGTATGTGGATGATCCTCATATATGGTAATGACTGCCTTTTTCTTATAATTTGAAATAAAATCATATATTATATTTTTATCATGTCTTTCTTTCTATTTTTTTATTTATTTGCATCAATTAGATTTAAACAATAGTAATATATTTTCAAGAAATTATTTATAAGAGATTTTTTATTTTATGTCATTGGTTTTTATTTTTTTTAGATAAAAAGTAACGTATGTTATAAAATAATTTTTTTGAATAATTATAGAGAGATATTTAAAAAAAAAAGCTATTTTGAATTGATATCAAATTTAAAGAAAATGAACTCTTTAAAATTTCAACTCGTGGTAATCATAATGTCTCTCATTTAGGTGTATTTTTATTTTATTTTTTATAATTTTATCATATTATTAAAGTTTATTAAATAAATTATAAATATTAAAATATTGATGATAATCGTAAAATATTAATGGTGCCCCTCCTTCAATCAAATCCTAGGTCCGCCACTGTATGTAGTGGATTTAACTCTCATTTGTGGATGTATATAGGAGATCATGTTGAGCCATGTTAATTATGATTTATTTGTGTGTGATGTGATTTATTATTCACGCATTGCTAATTTCAATGCTAAACATGCCTCCATGTGATCTTCTTATATAATAGTTGTATAAACATTTTTCCATAGCAGTTACTTAAGAAGCAATTCAATAGAAGGCCATTACGTATTAAAAATAAATTTGAAAAATGAAAATGTGTAAGCAAAATGATTTTATATTTCGAAAACAATTAAAAAATTTTCAATATGATTATGTTTGAATAAATTTATTTTCCAAATGAAAAATAAAAAAATTTACCTCAAATGATGTTAACAAGTGATTGACAAATGGACGGTGTAATGATATATTGTACCAAATTTTGATTATAAGGGACGGTTTTATATATAATACTACTAAATATATAAATTATCTATGTTATAACTTTAAATTAATATCGCCTCATTTATGCACGATTCGAAATAGAATTTTGAGATAGACAATATTATTGCTTACAAAAGTAATCAAAAGAAGCAATTATTGTTAAAAATAAAATAACAATTGTGAGCTAATTTATACCTAGCTAGAAGTCCAAAGTGCCCTCTGTTGATCCAATGAGTAATTGGGTAACGAGGGTAGTAATAACCGCAATGTTGAATCAATTAATAGTAAGGCAGCATCCATTAACTTTTCCATTTTATGATTGAGAAATTAAGTCTAGATTATTACAAGAATCGATCACGTCATCATTACTACAGTATATCATTCAATATAATTATTTACATCCCTATTTATTTCTAAAAGCACTACCTATATACCTACATTAATTAGTTCTACACTGATATTGTAGAATTTTTGTCGACATTGTAGAATTTTTTATTAATTGGCTCGTTCACCCTTGAGGCAAACCAATTACATCCCTATGTAATTCTAACTTTGTCAATGAGGCTCATCATGTATATTTTCTTATTTTCATCGTCGCTTAAACTTGTTGCAGCTGGAACACAAATTTGCTTTATTGAATTGGCTCCTCCTCCAGTACAGGACAGTGCACAACCATCAATGTGTGAAATTTAGATCCTGACCAGAAATACCAAACTTTTTATGGTTGAAAATTGAAATATGTCGGCAATGAATAACCGACATATCGTAACCGACAAAAGTGCAACATTTCGATTCTAACCAGAAAAGAACACGTAATCTCGTACGTGGTTGAAAATCGAAAGATAGGTGGGTGTTGATGTGGAAGAACAGAGTGTTCTGACTTTATTCTTAATTCACGTTTAACGGGATGAAGTTGAACATAAAATGAGATACGTCTTCAAGGCATCTATTAAAAGAATTGTGATATTTGCAACATGCGCTTTGAGGTAGTGGTGGAGCCACGTTTAGGCCTGAGTGGTCTGGGACTAAACAGTAGCTCTTCAACTATTGCAGAAAAGGCTAACACCTGGACATCTTAAAATTCGAGCCATGTTAGAATAAAATATTAAATCCGCACTTGATAGGCATCTGATTCAAGTTGATAGAAGAAGACAAATTTTACTAAATCTTATAAACCTTTTTCGCATAGACTAAGGCACATTTGTTTTTTATCTGAAATTTCATAGAGACGGGACGTTTATTTCTTTACCTAAAATCTAAACAGACCAGAATTAATTAAAATTTAAATAGATCTAAAAAATATATTTGTTTTTCTATTTCAACATCTAAATTCAAATATATAAAATGAGTATTATATTACAAATATATCTTTATTGTTTGATGTTGTTTTCACTTGTGATTTTTGACATATTAAAAATATTTACAGATTAGTAATTTAAAAAAATTAATATAATATAAATATGTAATATTTAAAATTTTATTAGTTTTTCTAAATTATTAAAGTAATAATTTATATCGTAGTTATATATGTATTTTTAATTAAATATTATTTTATAAAAACCACATATAAGAGGTAATAAATAAATTGATAGGAGTATTTTTGAGAATTAGAAGTGATTAAACTATTCATATATTCGCATTAAGATAAAAGCTAAAATATTTAGCTTTTTTCATGAAGATGAAATTGTTTTAAAATAATTATTAAGTTAGAAAAAAATATACCTTAAAAATGTATGAAGTTTAAAAATAAGTAAAATTCAAACTTCAGATAAAAAAAAAAAAAATCACCTCCTTAATTCTATACATGGGAGTCAAATTGCAAAAGTCTTTGTTAAAAATATCTGCAACTGGAAATTTTCCTTTAGCTGTATGTGAAGTGTGAAGAGTTTGAAGACATTTTTGCCTTTCACATAATCCCACATTGGTGGGAAACAATAAGTCAATGGGGAGGCTAGGCTATATAATAAAGTCTTCTCCTCCCTTTAGACATGTCCCAAGCTTATGTATTAAGCTTTTCTCTTCTTTCTCCCTTGTTATCTCCTCCATTCTAATTGTGAGAGAGATTGTAATATTTTTCTTCATAGTAAAATATTTTTGGTCTTGTCCCGTGGAGGTTTCCCTCAATTTGATGGTTTTTACCACGTTAAATTTTTGTGCCTTTATTTTCTTTATTGCCTTTAATTTATTTACTGTGGTAAGGCTGAGCCGCCCAAGTTGTCTATTTTATTTATTGTGAAAGGCAGTGTCACCCAAATTGTTATTTCTAACATAACAATTTGTTTCTTGTCTTTTATTTGAGCTGCGGTGGGAGTGTTCAATCTCCTAACAGTGGTATTAGAGCCAAGTTGCGAAGGCAGAGCCAAGGGCTAGGGCAATGAGTGGTTACTTGTATGGTTATTGATGAACACTTAAATATGTATGTTTCATAAGAGTTTAACTCTTCATATTGCACTAATAATGTCGTTAAATTCCTCAACCTAGCATATTTGTAGCCTTTGCATCTTTGGAATTAATTTTCTCTTAATTTTGGTTTTGTTACAGGTTCGGTAAAATGGGCATAACTTTCTATTTATAGATCATAATGGTGCAAATCTTAATGTTTTGGAAAGCTGATTCAATTATCTACAAGATTGCATTTCACAAGTATCATCAAATTCGGGCTCTTAGTGCACCAAAATTGGGCTTGAAGTGAACACATCTACAGTCTCTGCCTAGTCTGACCAGGCCTCAGTATTTGGACCGTATCTCTCAAAATACGTATCCAAATTGTGCAAATAAATATGTTCTAGAAAGCTGAGAGAAATATCTACAACTTTCATGAAAACATGTGATTAAAATTCACAACATTTCGATGTCAAAATTGATGGTCAAAGTCGGTGCCTAATGATCCCAATTGTCAAAGATATTCACAACTAATATTTGACAATTATGCCCTTATAATTTGACAAGTTTACCCCTGGATGTATCTATAAATAGAGGTGCCTTGTGACCCATTAGGGCATCTTGGCCTTGGCTGGATCATTTTGGCTTTGGCTAGGATCTTGTATTGTGTTTTGTGTGTTTATGTTATTAATGAATTTCCTTTTTCTTGCATTTTATTTTCTTTCTCTTATAATGTCTTTCTAATTTCTCTCTTGCTAAGGTGAAAGGGTGAAACCCTTGATATGAGAGTAAGGATTCTCTAACCCTTTGATATGTGCTTAATAATCATAATCTTGTAATGTTTATTTATATGATTTATATTTATTTTCTTAATCAATCTTGACACCACTCGTAAAGTGGAGGTCTTGATCCATTGTCGACAATCCTTGGCACATCAAATGCTTGGATCCTTTCTAGATGATGTATGGTTCTTCCTTACCGACACGAATCTAGTTAGGAACCTTGATTTGTTGTAGACATATGGTGATTGGCACATTGGATGCTTGAACCCATTTACAAGAAGTGGTATAAATGTTGGTAATGAAACAAATATAATTCATATAACTAAAATAGGCTAATTATCCTTATTCGAAATATCAAGGGCGGATCCCCTAACCTTAGCTTTCATTATCATTGTATTAAATTCTCTTGTATTCTAATTATTCTTATTTATTGTTTAAGAACTTGTTCTTCACTCATATTTGTTGATATTATCTTGCCATCTCTTCGAATCATCCATATTACGTTTGCTTAGCTTATAATTTGTAACGCTTAAATTCCCTTCCTCGTGGATCGACCCCGGTCTCACCGGGTTTTATTACTTCGACACTCCTATACTTGGGAGACAATCCTTTTTCGGATGTGTCAAGTTTTTGGCGCCGTTGCCGGGGAAGGTAAAAATTTGGCGTGCAAAATTGTAAGTATTTTCTTTTCCCATTTCTATTTTATTTTTCTTGCATACGTTCATCTCTTCTCTCCCCATTTCTATTTTCATTTTTTCTTGCATGTGTTCTCTTTGCATTAATTGGTAGAATTGTTCGTAGCTACTCATCTTGTCTAAAAAAAAAAAAAACATGCTCATGCCCAGCTAAGAACATTAATGGACTCCATAAATCTTAGGAGAGCTTGTGCACAATCATGCATAGTCTTCCCTCATGATGCATTATACTTCGACCATGAATCGGATTTCATTCAATTCTTACCCCACTTTCATGGCCTAGATGTTGAAAACCCATTTTTGCACTTGAGAGAATTTGAAGAGTTTTGTAACGCTTATAGTGACCTAAATTGTAGCATAAATATCTTGAGATTAAAGCTTTTTCCTTTTTCTCTAAAAGATAAAGCTAAGACATGGCTACAAAATCTTAGGTCAAGATCCATTAGCTCATGGGATGAAATGCAACAACAATTTCTTAAAGAATTCTTTCCTCCCTATAGAACAAATTCTCTCAAAAATCAAATCATCAATTTCACTCAAAAACAAGGAGAGACCTTTTACCAATGTTGGGATAGGTATAAAGCATTGCTTAATACTTGTCCTCATCATGGTTTGGAAACATGGGAACTAGTTTTAACTTTCTATGAAGGTCTTACACATCAAGCTAGGCAAATGGTAGAATTAATGTGTAATGGACAATTTGAAAATAAAGACCCTGATGAAGCCATGGATTTCCTAGACTTACTAGCGAAAAATGCTCAAAATTGGAACAATGTTGGCACCTATGAGGTACCAAGAACATCTAGTAGAGGCATTTATAACATTAGGGAGAATCATGATCATCATGCTAAATTTGCATCCCTAGCTAGAAAAGTCGAGGATTTAGAAATGTGGTCTATGCAAGAAATTGTTTGTCACACTTGTAATTCTAGCGATCATCTTACGGATGATTGCTCAATTGTGCCTACCTTTAGAAAAAGTCTCCATGAGCAAACCAATGTTTTAAACACTTTTCAAAGGTCAAATCCTAATCTTCACTCACAAAATTTTGGATGGAAAAATCACTTGAATTCTGATTGGAGGAATGATAATCATGCACAATCTTACCAACCTCCCTTTCAATCATATCCAAATTTTCAAAAATCTCATGATCATGCATCATATGAGGATCTCGAAGAAACATTGAATTCATTTATTACAAAGCAAGAGGCTTTTAATAGTCAAATTGCTCATACTATGGTGAACTTGAACGATGCTCTTGAAAAGTTTGCATTTGCACTTAGTCCGCATGAGAAAGATGAGTTTCCATCTCAACTCAAGCCAAACCTCATCAATCCACATGTGAGTAATCCAAGTGGCCAACATCTTCTCGAAGATTCGGTAAGTGCTCTTCATGATGGTAAGGTTGATCAAGAACATATTCCTAACCCTTATGAGAAAGATGATGAATCAATCCTAAAGGGTAAGGAAGAGGTTAATCAACTTACACCTAACAAAGAAAAGACCGAATCCTCACTTATGCATCATGCAAAGGAATTTAACCAAAATTTTGATATTAATGAATTTTTCGAGCATGATGAAAATGAGGAAGCTAATAGGACAAAAACTAACGTGGAAGACTATATCCAAAATGAGAATTTTTCAACTCCTTCGGAAATCGGGTTACTTAGTTCTTTTGAACCAAGTATGCAACTAGTGCCCATTGCTTCTAAAGAATTTTCATTGCTTGATTTTGTACAGGTGAAGGAGATTAAGATGTGGGAGCCATGGTTCGAAAAAAGGCAAGAAGAAACATGCACACTCAATAATGCATGCTTTAAGGACAAACAAACTCAGATAGTGGTAATCTCTTTCATTCTCACAAATACAGGAAAAAGAAAGGTACCACCTCAATGGCATATTTTTGACCGTGGTAAATCACTTTCGAAGAGATTCCTCTTTTTGCATTTCTTTATAATGATTGATCAAATTTTATCCATCTATGCCATATTTTCATTTTTATTTTTATTCTTGATTTTTGCTATAATTTCTAGTTTGTTTTTATTTTATTTTGTGTGCGTTTATTTTAGTTGTGTGTTTTTTTTATTTTCCGGTCAAGTGGCGGATACGGTACTCCGTGGCTTTTAAAGTCGGTTTTTTAGTTCCCTAAAAACTGTTGCTCACCTTGCATCCATTTTCTTTTCTTCTCTCTCATTTTCTTCACATGGATACCATTCTCTCAAAATTGCACAAATATTTTCCCTCTCTTCCTCAAAATGACTTGCTTAAAATTTATAAAGCTCGTGCAGAAAGACTAAGGTTGTTGATGCGTAAGGGTATTCCTGCAGATTTAAGATGGTTAATTGAAGCCAAGGTTCGATTCTGTTGTGAGTTTTTAGATAATCTTGTTTCCCATATGCCAGGTTTGGGAAAAAGCTCTTATGCCTAAAATCGAAGAGCGAAAAGGTTACAAGTTTGTCCCAGATGTGCAAGATGGACTTGTAACCAGCGTTGCCGCTCCTTGGAATATTTGTCTAACAATCGAGAGGATAAACTACAATTCATCAAGAATGGACTGAGTAAGGAGTCTTTGGATGATATCTGAACGACTCTTGAGACGCATTCTTATGGACTTGTGCAGCGTGAAATTTTTAATTTGTAGACACAATTCCGAGATGAGCAGGAACGCTATAGTCTGGGGAATTTGACTCAAAACGACCCTGTTTGCCAGTTTATAAGAAAACTGGATGGGAAGCATATCCCCAACTCATAGAAGGTGTTTAAGCCGTTTTTGGACGTAAAACCAGAGGAAGATGTGAGCCACAGTCACAACTACCTGTACATATGCATGCGTGCCATCATTTTTGAATTTTAATGCCTCATAGCTGTCATTTTTGAATTTGTATCTTTTGTTTGACTTATGGTGTCTTATTTCATCATCTTTTTTGAATTTTTATGCATTATTGTCAATTTTTCAACAAACAACCGAGCTACCTAGATAGATATCATCATTAGCATACCTTTTTACACTCCATAAATACTACATCTCATGTTCTCTTCTTCACACATAGTTAGAGAGTTGCATAGACATGGAGGGAACTTCAAAACGTCGAATCCAAAGGATATGTGTATTCTGTGGATCTCGACCAGGTAAAAGTGAGGAGTTTATAGAAGTAGCAAATTATCTTGGTAGGCTACTGGCTGAAAGAAAGATTCATGTGGTTTATGGGGGAGGTAGCCTCGGGTTAATGGGTTGTGTATCAACAGCTGCACATGTAGGAGGTAGTCAAGTTTTAGGAGTTATTCCTAAAGCTTTGGCTGTAGAAAGTATTGTTGGAAAAATGGTTGGGAAGGAGTTACAGGTCTCCTCTATGCATGAACGCATGGCACATATGCTCATCAATTCAGATGCCTTTATTGCTTTACCAGGTGGCTTTGGCACTCTTGAAGAAATTTTTCAAATTGCCTCTTGGGCCCAACTGAATCTCCATCAAAAACCCATAGGTTTGTTGAATGTCAAAAATTTCTTTGATCCTTTGATAAGTTTTGTTGATGCAGCTGTGGAACAGAATTTTATTCCTCATTCAGCGAGAAAGATCCTTGTTTCTGCCACTTCTGCTGGTGAGTTACTTGACAAATTATAAGAAGTTGAGTATGAACCTGACCCAACTAGTACTCAAATTAATTGGGCAGGAGGGCAAAACAAAAAATGCAAATTGGATTTGAATCTCCGTTTGTAATTTTTTTATTCTTGTCCTTTATTTTATTTTATTTTATTTTTAGCATGTTATTTTATGAGTCTTTCAGGTCATCTCTCTTGAATAACAGAAGCTTCAGGTAATGTCTCCTATACTTTATCTCTCTACATTTAAATATTGAGGACAATGTTTCATTTGGTTGGGGGGGAATGATAGTAGACATAAATGTGTCTTGAATTTCCTTTTTCTTAAAAAAAAAAAAAGCGAGTTAGTAATTAGATTCAGAGTGCGGCGTAAGGAGTTCAAATCCTCTTGAGACGCATTCTGGGTCAGGAATGGCAGAGTAAGGAGGACCAGTTTGAACTCTTGAAACCCATTCTAACCAATTTGTCATTTTATTTTGATTTTGTGAACTCATTTTAGCTAACTTGATATTATTTAGTCTTGATTTTTGAATTTTATAACAAGGAAGTCTTATTCATTTCACTTTGAATTATTCAAATCTATGAACTCTCGCAACTTTATCATTTAATAAATTGTGTGCTTATGTACTCATTAAGCAAGTATTCATGAACCTTTCTTCACACACACACATACCTTGATGCATGATTGTGGGTGGCGAAATGAAATGTTGTAATATTTGAGTTCTTTTGTTTTGTTTAGGATAACAACACAAAGGAAGGGAAAAGTTTTAAAAAAAAGTGAAAAAAAAAGAAAAAAAAGAGAAAGCAATTGTGGATAAGTTTGGTCTCGTAGCCTCCTTAATTCGAGCAATTAAGCCCGAGGGGTGCCTCAACACCTAATACCCTAAGACCAACTGGTTTGGGAGCTATTGGCCCAAAGCTCGCTACATGGATTAAGGAGAAAGCTTAATGGGATCGAACATTGCACTATCCACAAGTTCTAAGTAAAAATAAAGCATCCGCAACCCGAGTCGTTAAGCTCGTAGGGGTGTCTTAACACCTAGTGCCCTAAGGCCAACTGGTCTGGGAGTCATTAGCCTAAGACTCGCTACATGGGTTAAAGATGCATTCTTTATAAAAAAAAAAAAAAGAAGAGAAAAAAGAGAAAAGAAAAAGAAAAAAAATACATAAATAATGATGCCCCTACCTAAGGTTGTTAGCCTTAACAAATATTAGAACCGATATGGCTTCTTTCTAATAAGCCCCATAGTCATGTGTCAACTGAGCACAAAAGAAAGTTTGTGGATATCTTGACTGAAGGGTACATGAGTCATTTAAAAAAAAAATCAGTTGAGAGTTTGTTTATTTGGATAAAATCAAAGAGAATGCAATAATGACCACCTTGGATGTAAAATTCTATAAATCACTTCTAAATAATAGCGCTTTAATTGCTAGGGACTAGCAATAAGCTAGTTGGGGGGTGTGATGAACACTTAAATATGTATGTTTTATAAGAGTTTAACTCTTCATATTGCACTAATAATGTCGTTAAATTCCTCAACCTAGCATATTTGTAGCCTTTGCATCTTTGGAATTAATTTTCTCTTAATTTTGGTTTTGTTACAGGTTCGGTAAAATGGGCATAACTCTCTATTTATAGATCATAATGGTGCAAATCTTAATGTTTTGGAAAGCTGATTCAATTATCTACAAGATTGCATTTCACAAGTATCATCAAATTCGGGCTCTTAGTGGACCAAAATTGGGCTTGAAGTGAACACATCTACAGTCTCGGCCTAGTCTGACCAGGCCTCAGTATTTGGACCGTATCTCTCAAACTACGTATCCAAATTGTGCAAATAAATATGTTCTAGAAATCTGAGAGAAATATCTACAACTTTCATGAAGACATGTGATTAAAATTCACAACATTTCGATGTCAAAATTGATGGTCAAAGTCGGTGCCTAATGATCCCAATTGTCAAAGATATTTACAACTAATATTTGACAATTATGCCCTTGTAATTTGACAAGTTTACCCCTGGATATATCTATAAATAGAGGTGCCTTGTGACCCATTAGGGCATCTTGGCCTTGGCTGGAACATTTTGGCTTTGGCTAGGATCTTGTATTGTGTTTTGTGTGTTTATGTTATTAATGAATTTCCTTTTTCTTGCATTTTATTTTCTTTCTCTTATAATGTTCTTCTAATTTCTCTTTTGCTAAGGTGAAAGGGTGAAACCCTTGATATGAGAATAAGGATTCTCTAACCCTTAATATGTGCTTAATAATCTTAATCTTATAATGTTTATTCAATATGATTTATATTTAATTTCTTAATCAATCTTGACACCACTCGTAAAGTGGAGGTCTTGATCCATTGTCGACAATCCTTGGCACATCAAATGCTTGGATCCTTTCTAGATGATGTATGGTTCTTCCTTACCGACACGAATCTAGTTAGGAACCTTGATTTGTTGTAGACATATGATGATTGGCACATTGGATGCTTGAACCCATTTACAAGAAGTGGTATTAATGTTGGTAATGAAACAAATATAATTCATATAACTAAAATAGGCTAATTATCCTTATTCGAAATATCAAGGGCAGATCCCCTAACCTTAGCTTTCATTATTATTGTGTTAATTTCTCTTGTATTCTTATTATTCTTATTTATTGTTTAAGAACTTGTTCTTCACTCATATTTGTTGATATTATCTTGCCATCTCTTCGAATCATCCATATTACGTTTGCTTAGCTTATAATTTGTAACGCTTAAATTCCTTTCCTTGTGGATCGACCCCGGTCTTACCGGGTTTATTACTTCGACACTCCTATACTTGGGAGACAATCCTTTTTCGAATGTGTCAGTTATATACATGTCTAGGAAAGCTTTGTCAAGAAGACGATAAGAGTCTAAGGAGACTGGGTTTTAAGTGGGACCGCTTGTGACCCTTCCAGTGTTTCCTGGAAGCTTTCTTAGTGTATATTAAATCATACCAGCACTTACTACTATTCTTGGTTACTGTTTAGTAGTGGTGTACGTATATAGATACTGTTATTGTTCACGTATACGATATTGTTCAAGGGTACTGTTCACATATATGGTACTGTTCAATGCAAGACAAATGGCAGCCAAATTTAAGATACAGAAGTTCGATGGAAACAACTTTGGGCTATGAAAAATAAAAATAAAGGCTATCTTGAGAAAAGAAAATTGCCTTGAAGCAATTGATGGAAGACCGGAAAGTATGCAAGTTGAAAAGAAATGGGAGAAGATAGATGGTGATGCGATGGCAAGTCTACATCTAGCAGTTGCAGATGAAGTGCTGTCAAGTATTCAAGAATTGAACTCTGCAAAGGAGATTTGGGATACGTTGACAAGCTTGTATGAAGCCAAATCTCTACACAACAAAATTTTCTTGAAAAGGAAGCTGTACACTCTTCGTATGTCAGAAACCACTCCGGTGACTGAACATATCAACACTTTGAAGACATTATTCTCTTAGCTCTCAACCATGGAGTATAACATAGAAGAGAAGGAACGTGCTGAGCTTTTGCTTCAGAGTCTACCTGATTCATATGATAATCTCATCCTTAACTTGGCAAATGATTCGATGAAGTCATCTCTAGTCTTTAATGATGTTGCGGCTGCTGTTTTAGAAGAAGAAAGTAGACGTAAAAACAAGGAAGTTAGAATAATGACTTCTCAACAATCAGGGGCTTTATCCGCCAATAGAGGGAGATCAAAGGAACGCGGTTCTAGTGGGAGTCACAATCAGAATAGGGGAAAGTCTAAAGGAAGGAAGTTTGTTAAATGCTACCATTGTGGAAAGCAAGGGCACGTGAAAAACGAGTGTTGGCATCTTAAGAAGAATGGAGAGGGAAACAGCAAAGAAAAAGAATCTGAGTCGTCAGGATCTCAGGGTTGTGTAGTAAGTACTTCAGGAGATGGCGAAATCTTGTGCAGCGAGGCAACAATTGTTGCGAAAGGCAGAAAAAAGTTTACCGATATATGGTTAATTGATTCAGCAGCAACATGGCATATAACTTCTAGAAGAGATTGGTTCTATCAATACAAGCCTAGTCTGTGTACATGGGTGATGATCATACCTTAAAAATCGCTGGTATTGGAACCGTCAAAGTAAAAATATTTGATGGTACGATTCGCACTATCTAAGATGTACGACATGTGATTAGCTTGAAGAAAAATTTGCTATCGATGGGACAGTTAGATGACCTCGAATGTGAGTTCCATACAAAAAATGGGATCATGAAGGTTGTCAGAGGCGCACTTGTGGTGATGTAGGCAGAAAAGATTGATGCTAACCTATACATGCTCCATGGAGAAACTGTTCAGGAGGCAGAAACAGCGGTTGCTAGCTCTGGAGAAGAATTGTCTGTGATATGGCATCGAAGACTTGGCCATATGTCTGAAAAGGGTTTGAAGATTCTCTCTGATCGAAAATTGCTTCCTATAATTAAAACTGTAAGTTTACCATTCTGTGAGCATCGTGTTATTAGCAAGCAGAATAGACTAAGTTTTAGCAGATCTATTGCTAGGAGTAAAAATATTCTAGACTTGATTCATTCTGATGTTCGGGAATCATCGGTTACATCCTTAGGAGGAGCAAATTACTTTGTATTGTTTGTGGATGATTATTCTAGGAGATGTTGGGTATATGTCATCAAGAAAAAGTTAGATGTATTTCCTGTATTTAAAGCCTTTAAAGCACAGGTGGAACTTGAATTCAAAAAAAGGATCAAGTGTTTGAGGACAGATAATGGCAGAGAATTCTGCAATAAGGAATTTGATGCATTTTGCAGTAAAATTATCGAACTATCTGCGAATTGTCGAATTGTCGACTTCAAAACCAAAAAATCACAGTAACCCAGTTTCCAGGCATGAACTTGCAAAAACAAGCTCAATGTACCTTTCCCAGACATTATTTGTTTATACACATATGGGCCGGTTTTTTATGTTTAAACTTGATAAAATGTACAAGCAATGGAGTTGAAGCTTAGTTGACAAAATGAAATTTTGTTTTGGTGACTAATGTGCCGAAATTTTGGTGAGAGAGGCAAAAAATAGAAAGAACCCCCAAATGGGGGGCTATTATGGACAATTTCCCTTTTATTTTTATTTTTATTTTTATGAGCTTAATTTCAATAGTGACAACCTTTCTATTCATATCAATTGCATCACGTAACAATAAAAAATTCTTGAAACTAAAAGCGAAATTCGTACTTACTCTGATTTTAGAATTTTAATAGGATATATATGTATTGATGCTGGGTATTTAAGCATCAATCAATTAGTTATAATTAACCAACATTATTAATATGTTTCTTATATTAAATATGACTTTGTTACCAAAAAACTATGGAAGTGGTAATAATATATCTAAAAATAAATAATACTAATAATACTAATATATATATATATATATATATATAAACTCTAGTATATACAAATTAGCTTTCGGGAAAGAGAAAAATGATCAATTGAAATTAACATGAAAAGAACCCTCACTTTCCTCTTTTTATAGAACAAATCATCTCCGCAGAAAATACAAATTTATTGCTTTGACCGGTATATATACCCACCAAATTGTGGGACTGACCCGCGATTCCTCCCGTTCTATCTGATGGCTTTCTATCTAATATCAACTATCTTTTTTATTTTCAATTACTCTTGCAAGACATTTTTTTTGTTATTTTTCATTTGAAAAAAAAATTTGTGCAGAGATAATCATATTAAATTTTTTTAACATATACAATCGTTTTGTTTTTATAATTTTTTAGTTTTCAAATTTATTATTTTCAAAGGACAATGACCTTTAACTAACTGCCCTTAACTAGTTGCTATTGGGCAATGATTATTTAACTATTGTATGAAGATCACGTGGAAGCATATTGAACTGATCATTAACATTTCCAAAGTATTTAATTGCCTTTCTAGAGTTGTTTCCTCGTGGTCGAGAAGTGGCTGTGCGCAAGGGGAGACTCGACAGGAATATAATCTTCCACATCCTTATTTCTCCAGTCCTGTGGATTTTTAGCTCGATTATTTCCCTTTTCAAGTTTGCGAGTACTCAACTGAGATGGTTGTGTACTCGGAAATTGTTGGTTACTTGGTCCTGCCAACCAGTGGTGGTGGGAATATGAGTGATCGACTAGGAGCTGTGGTTAGGTTAGTGTTTGTCTGGATGTTAGGGGTATGGTGGGTACGGTATTGGAAACGTCCACTTGCTTAACCTTCTGAAGTCCCAAAAGTTTCCTGCATAATTGCCTCCATTCCTTGTCTTGAGCATCCTTCTCGGTCATCTTATTAAGATGCTCCTCCAAATTTTCTATCCTTTGAGCATGAACAGCTTGCACTGCAACAAAACTGCTCATTAGCGACAAACTATTTTCGAGGGCATTAATTGCCCTTGGTAATATCACCATTTCCAAGGATACAACAATGAAACATAGCTGAGACAAGGAGTGATCAAAATTTTTTTCCGAAGGCACAATTTCGATCGAAAATAATATACCAAATGCCCTCGCAAATGTTATGAATCGGCTCCATGCTCTCTTGCCATAACCAATTCTGAGGGAAAGTCATAGGTTTTTACTGAGGGCAAAATGCCACTAGAAATTACTTCAATTGAAGTAAGTTTTCATCGGTGATAATTGTGGAGAAATCGAGGGGTTTTACCGAGGGTGAAATGTCGTCGAAAATAATCGTAAATGCCCTCAGACAATATTTTATTGGCGTCAATTAAACTCTTCCGCCATAACTGTTGCATAAAATCGCAATATACGATATCATGGACAAGTAATAAAATGAGAGTATAAGTATCGTCCCACGAGGACTGTTGCTACTAGATACCGAAATTGTATTAAACTCTAATTAATTAAACTAATTATAAAAGAGAATTGAGTTGTTGGAAAGTTTAAGTATAACTTGATTAAACTAAATTTAACACTACGTACACTCACATAAATTTTGGATAGAAGAATTTAATGATTAAAAATCTAGGGATCCACAAGAATTAATCAATTTAACTTTTTTGATTCAATTAACCAATATTTATTCCTATTGTTGCTAATCGATTTCACTAATTTGGTTATTATTCTTTCTCAAGTAATAATAATGCATATCAATATATTAGAATTACATCTCTGTCTCATCTAACTCACTATTAATACCCATTAAGCGCAAGATATCATGTAAGATTGCGCAAATTACATTTGTATCTCTATCTCACATGATTTATGGCAAGATAATTACGGACTAATGTGAACATCACTTCTCAGTCTCAATCCACATCTCAATTCATGCAACAATTGGCCAGAAAATCGTAAGCATTAAGCATGTAATTAAATTGCTCAACAATATTAGAATAAACATCAGTCAAATAAAATCAAGAGAAACTAAACATCAAAATACGGTTACATCTTCACCCTAGAAAATGAAAATTAGTTTATATTATAAACAAACACAATGCTAAACATGTTTTTAAACATAAGTGAAGATAGGGATAGAAAAAATAGCTATGGAGAGTTGAATCTTTGATGATGAAGATGATGGCTATTTGGTTTTTACCTCTCTTTTGTAAGCAATTCCTCTCCAAGTCTGAATCACCAGAGATCTACCTTCTGATCACCAAAAATCGTCTCAGTTCGAATCCCCCTCTCTTCCATGAACTTTCCTCCTTTTTGTTCTCCCTTCCCTAGCCGACCCCCCAAAGAACAACATCCTCATTGCCTCTCCTCGAGATTCCTTTAACATGATCATTCTGTCCCCTCAAAAGTCAATCAACTCAGCTTGGTAGAAGTGCTCCATCGAAAGTGCAAATGGGATGTTTTAAAATTCCTCTCGAGCTCATTTTCCTCAACAAGCCTGCCAAACTTACCCTTCCACATGAAATATAATATTATAGAATTTTGGCTTCATTTAATCGGGTTTACAATCCTAAAATTCCTTTAGGTACAACTCAAACAAACTTAGACAAAATTCGTCAATTAAACACAAAAAGGAGAACATAAAACTCAAGAATAAAGATGAAAATAATGTATAAAAATTAGACTTATCAAGTAGTAAATATGGTATACATTAATTTCTTTCTTACTCTTATAAAATAATAGTAATATCATACTGAAGGTTAGTAATTTTTAATAACTGATGAATACTATTTAACAATTATTAGTTTAAAAATTTGTAGATTTAATAACAATAATAAAAAAATTATATTATGTGAGTTAAATAATAAAAATAAATAACATTTAGTTGAACAATAAAGTATATAAATCTTAATTGGATTATTTAGAATAATTGATTATGTTAAAATAATTGAAGGGGTGGTAAGTGGCGGGCTGGCGGCAATCTTTTTTCTTTTTTTTGAGAGTTTTGCTAAGTTGTTTCAGAGCAAATAAGCATGGGGCTATTGTCATAAGTTTTTATAGGAAAATCCAAATTGGGTAATTCTTAAATCTTTGCTGCGATTGACAAACAAATTTGAATATTGATAGATTGTTACTGAAACTTACTGCTTTCATCTTATAATGTTGTTATATTTGCACTTTCCATCATGTTGACTGTGTGCCTTGTTACTATGGATGCATTGCATATGGAATAATGGAGATATATATTGCTCTCCTGAAGTTAGGAGAACTACTTCGTCATAATGTCATTTTGGGTATTTTATATTTAGGAGGGTTATGTATATGCAGTTTTTTTGTACAAAATTTCCATAAGATTTTTTTGGACTTGTATTTTAGTTTCTATCATAATATTGATGCGAATTGTAATATATCCTTCTTTCAATTTAGTTGGCTTGTAACTCAAATTGGGATTTTGGTGTAAATAAAAGTCTCGCATCTATTAGTTGGCTATATAAACTAGAAGGTTTATATGTATGCAATTTTAGTTTGCTTGTAACTCAAATTGGTGCTAGGTTCCTAAAATGATGATTTTTGGTTACATCTTAGTCATCATCTTTTTCGCCATTCTGGCCATATGCTACTGAAGTTGCATTATGGGCATTCATTGTAGTCTATTTTTGCATTAATTTTTTTAGTGAATCTCTCTGTTAATCCAGCTTGTTAGAAATCACTACAAGAAAATTCTTCATATATGTCGGTTTTCCACCCTCATGTATATGTATACATGCCGGTTTCAATATGACATTTATGGACCCGACGTGTATTCTATACATGTTGGTTGGTCAAACCGACACAAATTTGTGTCGATTCCTTTTTGTCAGTCTCTTGTCCGGTAAAAATTGACATGTATCTTAGCTATTAGGCTACATAAGATGAGTGTTAAAAACCGACATGTATTTGTTAATAATGGGCTAAAAACCGGCCCAGCCCAGTATTATATGTGAGTGTTAGAAACCGACATGTATTTGTTAATACTGGACTCAAATCAGCCCAGTCCAATATTATATGTGAGTGTTAGAAACCGACATGTATTTGTTAGTAGAATTATATAATACTGGGCTGATACCGGCCCTTTGCTTGCATCAGCCCAGTATTTTATATATATATATATATATATGTTTTTTTTTAAATACTATTTTGCTGTAAAATGATGAGTGATGAAATGGTTAGAACATTTTATGATAATCTATCCCATTTGCAAAAATGGACATAAAAAAGTTTTACAAGTTTGCAAAATGAAAACATTAAGCAAAATGAAAGCAATGAACATCAGTGCAGTAGGAACGGCCAAACCATTGTTCCACCCCAGATTATCTTGAATATACACAATAAAAGTTACAGCAACAATAGTGGAAAACATGCTTGAATATACACAATACAAGTTACAGCAACAATAGTGGAAAACACGACTGAAACATAGTACCAGCTGAAATAGCTCTGCAAGATACCCGCATTTTTTTGGTTCTCCCCCACCTGCAATTGATCAGCACCAAAGGCTAAGGAGGATGACCTTATGCGTCCGGCCCGCTCCAATAGACATTAGACAAAAACATGAATATACGAGCAGAAGTTGGGACGTCTTCGGGGATTCACAAATGCCACTTATTTGGTCACAAGGAGGAGGCCTTGCTCGAGGGAAAATTGTAGTAAGCCATAACAGAACCATCCCCTGTAACACGAAATACAAAACATTACACTCATTTACTGCTATATGCACAATTTGTTTCTATTGCTTTGATTTGAGAAACACTAGTTTCATGATTAACAATCAGCCATAAATGCTGTCAGCTTATTTTTCTACTTTAAACTACTTCTTGTCAGAGGGAACAGGAAGGAAATCTTGCAATTTCAACATAGAATTTTTTTTAATATTAAAAAGGAAAAGAAAGAAACAATTTACACATTTCATTTACTATCTATGTGACCATACATTAAACTCAAGCACGAGGGTTGAAAATTTAAGTCATAAATATACTCAAAGACAAAATCTCTGGTTGAAAACAATAAGGGAAATATAAGCAATAACCAGAAACCCCACTTTGCAAAGGATAACGTGGGCCAGCATAGAGCATTCTGAAATTGACATCCGAAAATCACTCAGAAAGATGAAAGATAATTACCAAGAGAGAAACAATGGAACCAAAACCGATCATCCTGAAGCGACCCACATAAGAATCTGCCGCAAAAGCCCCAAGGATTGGTGTAAAATTAGTAGCAGCTGACCAGAAAAAGAGTATGTTAGATCCTGTAGTAGCTTCCACGTTGTATTCTCTTGACAGATACATTATCATGTTTGCTGTTAGCCCAAAGCTCGCCACCCTCTCGAATGCCTCGTTTGCTACCAAACCAAAAACAACAATAACTTAGTTCGACCATTAACATGCATATATAAATACATGTATAGAAAAAAACACACATGCATGCAAGAAAAAAGAGTTATACCTACGATAAAAGGCATGGTTCTAAGACCACCTTTCGGATTTGGGTTGCTCAAGAGTGGCTCTCTCATCATTTTCTTTTCATATGAAGTAGAAGAACTAATTTGATAACCATTTTCCATTTGTTAACAGCTTCTTCTCTGATGTATATCTCTAGTGGAAGAGGAAGAATTTGCAGAGTTGCCGGTCACTGCTGAAAGTTTAAAAAGTGCTGTGGACACTAGCTATAAGTTGTGGTAGTGGAGCAGATGACTAGCTAATATTTATTAATGCGAATCCTAACGTATTAAGTAAAAAATATACACACAAATAAAGATTCACCATGACAGCAATGATTAACACATTGTAGATCTTTTTCTTTTCTTATTCTTCTTCTCTTTTCTTTTCCTTTCTTTCTTTTTTTTTTTTTTAAGGTTTACTCAATTGAAATAAGATGTTGAGAGCATAAACTCATGATTCAGGAAATTTTTGTGTCGTATTCTAGCTTAACAGTTATGAATTGCAATTGCAGGTTTTTTAATTTTCCTATTATTGTATTTTACAGTAAAAAGAGTAAATATGTTAATGACGAAGAAGAAATACAAAACTAGACCAGGTGTCCACAAAAACAAAGCCTGTAGATGGGACTAAAAGCTACACATTAATGTATGATGTATGTGATCTATCTTGATCTAAGCCTAGATGCATGTTAACATTGTAAAAGAAAGCAGAAAAGCTATAGATATTAAGTGAACTCTCAAGAAAAGAGAAATATGAAGAAAAAATCCCACTATTAAGCTGCAAATATTCTGTTTTCATACAAGTACATCTAACATCAAATCCACCTTAAAGGATCCACAATTTCAAGCTTTTAAGGGTTAATAACATAAAGATAGAAGACAAACCTTGTCATTTTGCTTTTAGAACTAACAAACAAATATTTCTTGCTCTCAGAAGCTGAAAGACCAAGAGAATAACGGTCATCCGTCTCATGATAAAGGTAGGTGTCACTTGCCTGATCTGCACCCAACTTATGTAACCACACCTGTTATTAATTATCAACTCAAACAATTACTAAAACTAGCTAAGAAGAGGCCTGATCCAAATATTACAGTTCCATGCTCCATGCAAAAACTTAATAGTCGGTGATATGATGAACACTTAAATATGTATGTTTAATAAGAGTTTAATTCATCATATTGCATTAATAGTGTCATTAAATTCCTCAACTTAAGCATATTTGTAGCATTTGCATCTTTGGAATTAACATTTTCTTAATTTCGGTTTTGATGTAGGTTCGGTAAAATGGGCATAACTCTCTATTTATAGATCAGAATGGTACAAATCTTAATGTTTTGGAAAGCTGATTAAATTATCTACAAGATTATATTTCACAAGCTTCAGCAAATTCGGGCCCTTAGTGGACCAAAAATGGGCTTGAAATGAATCCATTTGCAGTTTCGGCCCAGCCTGACCATGCCTCAATATATGCCTCAATATATTGATCATATCTCTTAGAATACGTATCCAAATTGTATAAATCAAGATGTTCTAGAAAGCTGAGAGAAATATCTACGACTTTCATGGAGACATGTGATTAAAATTCATAATAATTCAAGGTCAAAATTGGTGGTCAAAGTCGGTTCACCTAATTACCCCAATTGTCAAAGTTGGTGCATCTAATATTTGACAATTATTCCTTTGTAATTTGACAAGATTGCCCCTGAATGTATCTATAAATAGAGGTGCCTTGTGACCCATTAGGGCATCTTGGCCTTGGCTGGATCATCTTGGCCTTTGCTGGGATCTTGTGTTGTATTTCTCTCTTGTGTGTCAATGTTATTAATGAATTTCCTTTTTCTTGCAATTTGTGTTCTTTCTCTTATAATGTCTTTCTAATTTCTCTCTTGCTAAGGTGAAAGGGTGAAACCCTTGATATGAGAGTAAGGATTCTCTAACCCTTAATATATGCTTAATAATCATAATCTTATGTTTGTTTATATGATTTATATTTATTTTCTTAATCAATCTTGACACCACTCGTAAAGTGGAGGTCTTGATCCATTGTAGACAATCCTTGACACATCAAATGCTTAGATCCTTTCTAGATGTCGTATGGTTCTTCCTTACCGACACGAATCTAGTTAGGAACCTTGATTTGTTGTAGACATATGGTGATTGGTACATTGGATGCTTGAACCCATTTACAAGAAGTGGTATAAATATTGGTAACGAAACAAATATAATTCATATAACTAAAACGGATTGTTTATCCTTATTTGAAATATCAAGGGCGGATTCCCTAACCTTAGCTCTCATTATTATTGTGTTAATTTCTCTTGTGTTATTCTCATTTATTGTTTAAGAACTTGTTCTTTACTCATACTTGTTGATATTATCTTGCCATCCCTTTGAATCATCCATATCATATTTGTTTACTTTATACTTTGTAGCGCTAAAATTTCCTTCCTCGTGGATTGACCCCGGTCTTATCGGGTTTATTACTTCGACACTCCTATACTTGGGAGACAATCCTTTGTCGGATGTGTCATGATACACACATAACACATGCACAGACACAAAGATAATTATTTGACTGATATAAAAAACAAAGAATTTTTATGTAAAATATAATTTATAAAAGCTGAAGAGGCAAAACAAAACAATATTATAAAAGAGAATCCACAATAAAGAACCAAGGTTTCAAGAAATTGGAGCATAGCTAAAATAAGTCTCAAAATTCGAACAATCACCAAACGGGCACTCCCAATGACATAATCACTTCAAGAAGACTTCATAAAAACTAAACTTTGTTAACAAGGACATATGAATTTGTAGTATCAGACATAATAAGTCATGCAAGGAGCACGTCACTGCCCCCAAAAATGCCAGCAATCCAGAAAACTAATCACAGGTGAGTGACAAAAAGAAAAAGCTGATAAATGGTTTACAAAAGATGCTCTAAAATTTAGGGACTAAATGTTTGCAACCTAAACAAAAGTTCTAAAATTTTGTATCTTACATGAATGGCATGGGAGAGAAACATGTGCAAAATTCTTAATCCAAATCAAATTTTAGATGCAAGAAAGAAAATTTCATTGCCAATCTCCCTTTACAGACCACCCATGATGTTTATGTCATCCCATAATTAAGAAAATTCCCTAGCTTGATGTAGGGTACTCCACACTACCAAACAAAGGGGGTTAAGAAAAAAATAACAATTAAAATAATCCAAGAATTTAGGGACATACCTGACCAAGTGCAAACATACAACTATTGTAACCGAACAATCAATTCTCTACCATTGGAAGACTAGCCATTGTAAAAAGCATTTCCTGCAAACAGATATGTGTCTATTTCCCATATCAAATATTAATCTATAATGAAATCGTACTTTAGAAGAAGTTAATAAATTCAAAATAAAAAAAAAAGTGATAAATTTAAGCAAAAATATGAAATGATCATGTCACATCTCTCTTGGCTGATATAGAAAACATAAATATTTAAGTAGGAGAAAGGAAAAGGAAAATCATTTACCCGATATAAGCAAAAGAGTGTTGATAGCAAGCCTAAAACTCCTAATTGCAGCAAAGGCTTTAAGAGCAATACGGCATATGCCAACAGCAACAGCTCCAATAGCCAACCAACACAAAGGATGGTATAAATACTTCAAAAATGATAGAGGAAGCAAAATCCCAGAAGCAATTGCATAAGGACTTGGCCATTTGTTCTGGAAAGCTGTCCCTCCATATGCTCTCACATTTGCTTTTAATCTTGCCTGATTCAGAGATTTAACTGTCACAAAATGAATCAACAAATAACTTGATGAGCTATCAATTTACTTGCTAGCTATCTGTATGAAAGTAATTGGTGGTTTAGTAGCTATCACTCATGGCATGATGATGAGAACGATTTCACTCATTAGATAATCACTGGTGTGCCCTTTAATAAGTTATTGTGGAACAAGGGTTTGATAACTTAAATAATTAATTATTCTTTAATGACTACACATGATCATGCGGTACAAGACTTTGGTTTTTCTACTCAAATTAATCAAACAGTTGACATAAAAACTCTATTTAATAAAAAATTTTAGTTCAAATATTAAATAAATAAAGGGAGGAGGAAACTTTCAGAATTTTGTTTTGTGTGCCCGAAAAAATTGATGCATGTGACGAATATAATAAAAGTAATAATAGCTATTGAAAATAAAAAAGAAATTTTATTAAAGAAACAAAAAAAAGACAATAGAGCGTCAAGTTGTGTAGCAAATTGATTCAAGGAATTCGGTTGGAAAACATGTAATCTTTGTGAAACAAAGTAATGAAATCTCCGAAAGCATTTCCAAATAGAGAAATTGAGAAAATCTGTAAAAGCAAGTCTGAAATAAACTAACAAAAAGTAATTCCACTGACTATTGCTAGCTCAAATAGCTAGCTAGCTTCTAGAATACTGATCATATGATCATGATCATGATATATCACTGCCAATTCATTTATCATTTACACCAAGCCGCCCCACCTAATAATTGTGACGTATCAGCTTGAATCATTGCAGGCCTAAATGCTTCTTCACTTTTTTATATTTGTGTATATTTGCATGACCCACATGCTAAAAACCAAGAAGATCATTTTAAGCATATCTATCTTTATTTCCTTCACCAGCAATTTTATCATGCAAATTCACTTCAATTCAACTCTCTCCCACTCACAACTGTCTTTATCGTTTCCTTTATCTTCACCATAAAAAAGCCACTTTCTGGGTTCTTTATATTACACTCTTCTCCCACTCAAAATCTACCTATTTGTCTATTTCTACTGCTCAAGATTTGCATGTACAGAGTTGTAAGTTTCATCGATAAGTTCAATTCAAGTCATAGTTTTTACCATCAAAGAAGCAGATTGAAACCTGCAACTTTATAACCAATCCAACACATTTGATGCACAATGGCTTCCAAAACAGGCAAGGGAAAACCCCATAAAGCCAAGGGATAGAAGAATAAAAAGGAGGAAAAACTTGAATGAAATGGATGGATATTCATCTGGGTGTGAGTTAACTAAAACAGATTTAGCATTTCGTTTAATATAGGTTCCTCGCAATCAGCTCTAACAAAGATATTAAACAACTTACCTATAATATCTTAAACATATTTAAGTATGCATATTAAACATAAGTAAACATATTAAAGTATGGAATGATTTTGTATCTTACCTATAATATCTCCTCTATTGTACTAATAATCAAGTATGCAGTAGCAAAGATATGAAGGCTGAAAATAGGAAGAATCTGCAAGATTGGAAATGCAAGAAACAAAATTATAGTCTTTAACACAAGGCAAATCCACAGTCCATACGCATTTTAGCTTAAAAAACAGATCAGTATACATATTTTAGCTATAGCTAACCCCCTGCACTTGCTTCGCATTCAATTTAAAACTATAGTTTCATCAGATCATTTGCTGAGATGATTTCAATTGAGCAGGTTCTTTACTAAAAATAAAAATGCCAAAGGCCCTTTTTCCATTGGAACAAATTGAAAAGGAACTTCTGAAAACAACATATTTTATAAAGAAACAGATAACAAGAAATAGAGAGTAGATTTAGCGGATTAAAGATGACTAGTTGTAAAATAGTACAGGCCAAAAGTGAAATCATAATATAGAAAACAATGAAAAAGAATGAAGAAAGAAAACCACTAGCCTGTGAGTGGACTAAAATCAAGATTAGACACTCTAACAATACCAACCAACTTATAGATTCAGCTTAGACAAGTGTAGAGTATGTGGGTCACTCATTGAGAGCAGGTTAGATGCAAGGTAAGAAGGTAATGAGGCCTTGGCATATCCAGACATCTTCGTGATATACTGGTTTCCTCTTGACCCCTAGCTTAATCCCCAGCCTGACAAGTGTTTCGATTTTAGGACAAGAATTACTATGACACAGTATAATGTGTTCTGTTAATAACTATGGGTGGCAGTTGTTGAGTCAGCAAACAAGCGAGAGCAAGATCTACAAGAAGAAGAGAGCAGCAGCGTAGGTGTAAGAGAAGAATGAAGTTGGTAAGATCAGCTGATAAAATTGAAGATTAGATGAGTGCATTGCATATATGTCTAGCAGGTATCAGCAAAGAGAAGTGTAAGTGATCAGCTGGTGTGGTGAGTATCGATGAGCATTATCAGAATAATAAGTAAAATTAATGTCATTCTCTCACTATTTGCAATAAAAGTAACTATATACTGTCAAATTATATTTAAATTTCAAAGTAAATGTATTTTACCTAAAACATATGCCTCTAAGTTTACGAGATGTTTAATTAATTAGCTTCCATGTATGGAAGATTTGTTTGTAAAAGCACAAATATGTTTACAAAAACTATGGTCAAACACCATTTTTCTATCTATTACAACACAAATCAGTTGCCATATGCCATGCCATGCTATGCTACGCTCTGCTAGCCTCACCTAACCTTGCATATTATAACAATATTACTCATTGTTTTAGTTTAAGAAAACACACAACAAATTTTGATCAAATCCGGGTTTAAAACGTGGAGAATGATTCCGACACACACACATATATATATATGGTTTGTGTAGTTGCCTCTTGCCTGGACTTCTAGAGATCACTAAAATGAATTTCTATTGGGAAATGAAAAGAAGGAAAAACACTCAGGCCCAGAAAAGCAAAAAGGGCAAATAAGAGTGGGATAATGATTATGTGGTGGGGTAGTAGATGACCTAAAACTTAATCATAGAATGGTGAAATAAGCAGGATTCCAGTTCAAATTTTAGGCCTTCACTTATCAGGTTTACAGCTGGTATGAGGCAGAGAAAGATTAAAAGCAGTGCACTATGTGCTTACTCATCTCATGCTTATTGTGATTTGTGAGGGTGAAGTGAGTAACTTTCAAGTCTAATATAATTAATAGTTTCGTTGATGTGTGCGATCGAATAATTAATCAATGAATAAGAATATTAACAGTTCATAGTATGCATTCACAGTAGAACAAAAACAAAAAGAAAACTTAAACAGAGCTATACAATACATATCACCAGGCTGGGAGACTATTTGGTCCTTTATAAGGAGTTGTGCAATAAAAAATGAATAAACAAGAGGGAAAAAAACAACAGGTCTATGGATTGGATGCCTTTTAAGGCCGAAGTACAATTTGAAGTGATCACAAATTGTTGTTCAAAGCAACACATGGGAAATATATTGAGCTAACATTAGAGCAACAATCATTCACACTACCAACTCCCATATTCTGAGTTTCTCCTTTAATCATTCTTCTTCCTCTATCTCAAACATGCCCAAAAGAAAAGCTCTCACAATAACAATAATAATAATAATAATGAGACACACACACACACTCTCTCTTTCTCTTCCTTTAATCATTTGACAAAATAATTCTCTATCACTCTTTCTGCTGGTGGTGTTGTGTCTAAGTATATCAAAATTAGCAGCAACTGTAGCACACAACACATGTGTAATCATGCTAAAAACAAAACAGTCTTGACTCCTCAAACTGTATATTTAGATATTATTTTATTGATTAGCTTTTAGTTATTATTAATTTTAGAACACATTTACTAGATTGTGTCATAGTTTGTACATTTATATTTAATATAATTTGCTTTTTCCCTTTATTTGAGGTTAATTTCCATAGTCTAGAGAATAATTAAGTTCAAATATCATAATTAGCCTTACCTATCAAATTGTAGAATGTGTTATCCTCAACTTGTATTTTTAGATGACGTATTGAGAAGAGTGCTATCTCTTGACTTCTTATAAGCTAAATAATAATGGTACGTCAAAAACAAAGAGCAAAATTGGTATATAACTAAAGAGTTTACAGTAGTTAATTAGTACTTTTTTCGCAAACCTTTTGTTAAACTTTACTTGACAATCACCAGAAACTTCTTTTCTACTTTAATTTGAAACAATCGCAAGACAATCAATTTGAAATAACCTGCAGAGAACTACAAAATAGTCAATTAAACATCTCAATCGACCAATTCCATACTATTAAGGAAACAAGTCCTAAAATCTTTTGCCATTCTTTTATCTTAATTAATTTTCCTTTTATTCCTAGATAAGCAAACAGAAATGCCCGAAAGTTAATGAAAGATTAATTAACATACATAATACTTTGTTAAAAACAAAATAATCAAAAGAAAAATACTAAGCACTAGTAACTATTTCTACATATAATTGTAGCATTACTCGAAACAAAATTATTTTGACTTCTTCAACTATTGACAAAGTAATTTAATCTCTAAATATAATATGAATTTTTATAATTTATTTTATTCTTTTACATTTGCTTTCTTATTATTTAACTTTGTAACACATATGTACCAATCTGCACAAACAGTTTGTATATATATATCTAATATAAATGGTATCAAAGTTCATTTATCTAGGCTTGATCGGGAGGATGCTCATAAGCCGGTCCGGTTATAGTGCAAAGTATTGATAAATGTATCATAGTTAATAGTTGACTTATTGTGAAAAAGAGAGTTGGTTTTGGGAAGAATTTTATGATGAGCAATGAAAAAATAATGGAATTTTTCCTTTATAACTAATACACAATCAAGAAACTAATGCTTGATTGGGTAGATAATACAATGATCGCCACAATTTCACAAAGATTAATTTCATACCTTGTTTTTTTAGGTAATATCACAACAGAACCTCACTCACCACTTTTTTTTTCTTTTTTGGATGAAACAATTACCACACAGCTAATTTGAAACAATCTGCAAATCAAATTACAAAATAGCCTATCATTAAGACATTACCAAAGTATTCCGATAGATTGATTTTTGTTACGTATACAAGTCCTAATATATTTTCTGTTCTTGATCTTGTTCTATTTAATTTTCCTTAACCTTTCCACATAAAAGGTTTGTTGAAATCATGATATAAAGTCCATGAGGATTAACATATGCAATACTCTATCAAACATCTGAAAGAAAAACAACACCAAAAGTAGAAAAAGGCAGTTCAAAGATAATCGGAATAAGATGTGAAATACAAGAATATTATATTATCTTCAAAATGCACATCATTCTTTGACTTCAAATCTATGACAACCTACGATTTAGAATTTTTAACTCCAACATAATCTCATATTCATCAATTTTGACTTAATGTTAAAGAGAATGGGGAGATGAAAATTTGAGGTTGCCAATTGACACGTTTAAATCATTGATTGAGATAAAAGGAGTTGTCAAAAATCGGTGGGTAAATTTATGGCATGACCCTTAAACTTTCAAATCATAATTTGTTATGAACACACACACAAAAGAAATTCTCTTCCTTTCATGTTTGGATATTTAATAGAAATTTGTTTGAAATGAAAAAAGTTACAAGTTCAACATTTTGACAAAACATAAACAAAAAATATCTTAAATGATATAGATAAAACGCATTATTTTAATCGATTTATATGAATAATTTTGATTCAACTGATTTATATATTTCAAAATGGGATGATATTATATCATCCATAACTTTTATCATCAGATCTACATATCTATATTTTGAGTGCTCTCATCTCATGAAACTCTTGCTGGATAAATATATTTAACAAAAAATTGAGAAAAGAGTCTATTGTGTACTAATTTCAAAACTTTTTTATTAATAACAGGTACAAATATATATTCGAGAAAACAAGAAGCTTCAAGAATTAATTATTATTGGGATAACTTAAAATTTCGCTTACTCTCTTTTGCAAGAAGAAAGCTTCAATATGTAGTACTGCTTAGAACTTCACTAGATCACAATGATAGCCAGAGAGTTTTATGAGACAGGCTGCAAATTAATAAAAATGGCCAATCAATACGTTATGAATAAAGAATTAATGATAATATGGAATTTAACAATACTAACCAGAAGAAGCCAAAAAAAATGAAAAGAGAAAATCAATGTTTGACCTTATAAGCTTAAACTTTTGTATCAAAGTTAAATATATTTTGTTAACGTTGTGCATGAGGACGGATACTTATTTGCGCTAATTATTATTATTGACATCAATCTAGAACAATTTATAGTTATCAGGTTCTAATTAATTAATTATCATCATACATCCAACATGTAAAAAATTGTTTGCGTAACTTCTCCAGTTGAGAAATATCTTCAATCACTGAACAGAACTAGTCTTTGGGCAGGGACCTTTTCGAGTCTAAATCGACAAACAACACAATATCATCAGGTAGCATGGAGGATAAAAGAGTTTGGAAACGAGAAGCAAGTGGAAGTTGTTTCAGTGTTAGCTATAATTGTTGTAAAAGATTAAGTGGAGACAAGACAACCCTTCTGAAGAATTTAAGCAACATGATTTGGAAGGAAGAGTACAGTTCCCTCAAAATTGAAGCGTAAGAAGTTATTTTATTGTTTCTATCGAATGAATTTTGTATATCTCTTTTGAAGTACTTTCTCTCTTTATTTCTTAAACTAAAATCTCTCATGCATATTAAAATTTAAAAAAAAATCCCAATATCTTTGTCTATCAATGATATTGATCTATTGTTTCGTCATTTAAGTAATTTCCTTTAAAAAAATGGATAATGAAAGATCACTTAAATTTCCTTACTCTGTTTTGCAAGTAGATAGCTGCAATGGTTTCTGAGAACTTCAGCGGATCACAAAGTTTTTAGAAGAACTGCGAATGAACAATAACAAGGCAGTTGTTGAAGACATTAATTATGAATAAAAACCTCAATCTTTATTGAGAGATAAGAAATAAAGTGGCTAGCTTTAAAAGATGAGAAATGACTGATTGACTGACGAGAGAAAAAGAAAGTAAGAGATGAAAGATAACAAAAAAAAGAGAAAGTATACTTCAAGGAGACCAGTATTTGCACCCATTGTGCCACCTCCACTTGCATCTAGTTGGCTTCCATTGTTCTGTCCAAATTGAGCTGTATCCTTAGAATTTTTCTGGTACACACGTGACTCATTCGTGAAATTTTCCATTCCTTTCACTTGCATCAGCCAGCTCATGTTGAAGTTGTTGTATTGTATATGTATGGAGTCTCTCCATCTCGGCAAACTAAGATCAACAACCCAGGAAAAAAGTCAATACGAATAAAAACAATATTGAAATCTAAGATCCAAGTCAGTGACATAAAATTCCAATACTCAACCACAAAAAGTTTGTGAAACACAAATACATCATACCATTTTGAAAATAAAGCAAGACAAAAACCAATAACCCTAAATATGAAAAAAAAAGCATTATAATCAACCTGTCCCTGACAACCTAGCCAGAGCTGGTTAAATTGCTCTGTAAGTTCTTGCAGTTCTGCCTGTAATGACTAGTTTGTATTTGGTTGTAACTGAATACTTGCAACCCAAACTTGTGCCTTCCTCAATTGCTCATTCTTGTTAATAATTGTTTCCTAAGCAGCTCTATGCTGGAAAACAAGATTACTATTAAATAAAGCACCTCATACGCAATATGCAATGGAGTATATGATTAACTCCAAGAAAGAATGATGTTGCAAATAGAACGTAAACAACAGTCGTCCGGATTCCATATAGCAAATGGTGTCATTTTTGTATCGAATTATATACAATTGAAAGATGACAATTGACAATATTTTATAACCATTCTAGCATATGCACCAAAAAATTCAACAATGATCTACAACTACTTAAGGATGCCAATTCACAGACCTGTTCCTACAATTCCATAAGCTGTCTGCCTTTTCCTTGAAAATGTATGCTCTTGAAGATCATGTATCTGTCTTATGTGTTGGGCTCTTTCAGCTTCAGAATGATCACGCTCTATTCTGCAAAGGAACAAGTCCATCCAAATTTTTTGAACTGTCCATACCTTGAGCACCCACTCTAGTCTACAAAAAACACCCATAAATGGATAGAGCAAATGATTCAAGAAACAGCCTTTCAGACTGAGATATTAAATAATGAAAATATTCCTTATTTAAGATGCCACTGCCTGTGCCAACTATGACTCAGATTAAGACAAAAGTTATACTAGAAAAAAATAATAAAGAAATAGACTTAAATCGCCAAATAAAGGTCTTATGGAAAAGAATAACCTGAATGTTGCTAGGTCGTTGTTCTGTCCTCTGAAAAGGTCCTCCTTAGCTCAGGCCTAGAAAATAATTGAAGCATAATCCAAAAAACTAAAAGAATAAAAAAATCCCATTAACCAGCTTAAAAACCACTTCATTGTCTAATTTAATGGCATGTGGCTCTCTGTCTTCTCTTCCATTTGTCTTTCCTACTTCTGTATGTTTTGTTCCCTTTCTAGAAGCTGCTCTTGAAAAGTCAAGTAAAGCCACATTCGGTCCGTACATAAGAAATGTAGACATTGTCAAACAAAGCCATTTACGATAAGTTCAATTCAAGCCACTTTCTAGCTTCTTTATATTACACTCTTCTTCCACTCAAAATCTACCTATTTGTCGATTTCTATTGCTCAAGACATGCATGCAGAGAGTTTTAAGTTTCATCGATAAGTTCAATTCAAGTCATAGTTTTTACTGTCAAAGAAGCAGATTGAAAGCTGTAATTTTATAACCAATCCAACACATTTGATGCACAATGGCTCCCAAAACAGGCAAGGCAAAACCCCATAAAGCCAAGGGAGAGAAGAAGAAAAAGGAGGGAAAATGTCTCATATTTGCTTCTTCATCTCTTCATAATTATACTTCCCGTTTGTTTCCAGTGAAAACCAAGGAAAACCAACTCATACTCAGATGAATATTCGTCCATTTCATTCAAGTTTATCACTTCTTATCAATTTTCACGCATTTCTTGGCAACCAAACACAACCTTCAACTCATAATAGTTTCTTATTATTTTCCACTTGGTTGTTCAAAAAATCAACAAAGGAGAATAACTACTCCATACCTAGATGAATTTTAAAACTCACATACATATCTTTAGCTAGTTTGAGTCACATGATTTCCCACTTCAGAAAATAGATAAAGTGAAAACGGAAAGTGGAAAAAAATTATACATGTATGGTTTCATTAAAATAGAATCAAATACAAATACTAAATAAGAGCACAAAAAATTAAGCAAACATTACGTAATAAAACCATAAAAAGAAAAATAAAAACCAAGCTCAAAACACACAGACCCAAAACGAAAATGAAAACGTCAACCTAGTCACACTCAAACAAAGTTGTCAACTTGATATGTTAGCTTCGTTAAAAACTTTAAGAAGTGGGAAATGAAAATAGCAAAATTACACAGAAAATATATTAGCTGAAAATACATGAAAACAGAGGAAACAGAGATGAAACAAAAACGTGTACCTTTGAAAATACGAAGATATCATAATAGATAATGGGGGGAGAGAGAGAAATATAGAAGTAGACAAGTAGAGCAAAAACAAATGAAATGAAATGAAACAATAGCTCAGCAAACGGCTAAGGCAGAGTGGATGAAGATTTCAAAGTAATAACTTAAAAAGAAAAATAAAGAAAAAATTTAGACATCCAACAGCTTCCCCTTTGAAACGGGCCAACTTTAAATCAAAATCAAAGCACCAAAGATAAACATCACCCAATCATATAGAACGTGTTAATAAGTTCATAAATAACAACAAAGAACGATTTGGAGCTAGTAAACAACAAATGAAATGACAGAGGAATACCTGCAAGCCGTTGGCCTAGATGCAGAAGAAGAGTCTGAAGCCGACGAGGGAGCAGTGGACGGAGCTGTTACGGATCGTGAACTTACTGCAGACACAGGGAATGGTAAGTTACCAGGAGATTTCCCAATATAAGTTACGGATTCAATGAGTCCAGGGATTTTGGAATGGTTGAGTTAGGGATTCCATGAGAATAGGGCTTTTGGAGTGGAGAGATTTGGGTTTTCAGAAGGTAAGAAATTAGGGATTCAAGGGCATATGAAAAAAGGGGCGGGATTTCTAAATTACGGCTACAAAAAGGAGACTCAAGGAAGGAGGGAAAAGTTAGCTTATTTATATAGGAATGGCACATGTGTAATTTTTAGGACATTGTGAAGGGACATGTATCGAAAGAAGCGTGTTTTGACTTTTATATAAGTGACTGTTTTCCAAAAACCGGCAATTAATCAAATTTTAAAGTGAATGTATCTTAAAAATTCTTGTAGTGAATGCTTTTTTGGTTAAAATATGTTATTATAATATTGCCTGCAAAAAACATGGTCCAGCGGGTATCATCATGTATTTTGGTTGATCTGCATTTTGGTTGCCCTGATATCTTTTTAGATGAATCACATTTATAAAGAAAGGAGATGAGAAATAGGGATAGTAATTAGACAAGTATTCTAGCTGCCATTATCTTCAACTTCTATTTGGCTACTTGGGATATAGCTTGAGTTTTTCATCAAGTCCTGCTTAGGATTAGAAACCTGGTGATTTGATGTTCAGTTAAAAACTAATGTCAGTATATATTTCTAGGTCTTAATAGTTCAAATTTATTGTTTTCTCGGGCTAAATGAGTCATTTTCTTTATGCAAAAATTGAAGACTTGAAACATGAAGGCCAAAATGATTAAAGGAAAGGTGCAGACACGGACCTATTCAAGTAACATTTTGTATGAGAGTTAAAAAAAAAAAAGCCTTCTCTTTTAAATTTTCCAATTATAGAATTTGCAATTAGTTACAAATTTATTAAATGTCATATGATAGATGCTATTTTTATGCTGCATTGTACTTTTGGTATTTAATGATATGATTTTTTTACTTTTATGGAGTATATATTTAAATTTAAATTATTATCTTATTGCAATTTAATGAATAGATTTTAAGATATTAAATGATTAGTATCCTTTTTATTGTTATAAATCATATAAAATCCAAATTGAAAAGAAATAATTAATATAAATGCAAAAATAGTTTTTCCGATGAATATTTAACAAATTTCGATGGCAAACCCCATTGCAAAAACATATATTTTGATTATTTTATAATTTATTACTATATTTTCAATGGTGAAACTACCAATTCTCAACGGTGGTTACCCTAGATAAATATATGTTTCGATGATATCAATTTTTTTGCAGAGAAGAATTGCCCTTGATAAAAGATCATATTTGACGGCATATTTTCATATTTCTGAGGGCACGTGCCTTTGGGAAAAGGTGGTAATTTTGATGGTCCATCACAATTGTATTATTTGCAACATCAATAATTTTGAGGGCGTTCGACAGTGGTTTGTCCTCGAAAAAGACTATTTCTGACATCATTGAGCTTTTTTTGACTAGAGTTTGCCCTAGCTAATAGACTTCTTTTTTGTAGTGTTGTTTTGTCATCATCTTGGTCCCCTTAGATCCACCTTGCATATTATGTGAATGTGATGCTCTTGCTTCCATAAAATGCAGCTCAATAATCGCAATAAAACCTTATAGACTCAACCATGAACACTAGCTAATTGTCAAGATTCCTATAGACTGTGCCAAATGTTGTCTCAATATTTTGGGATTAGTACAATATTGTAATTATCAAGGTTTGATCAAAGATAATCAGGAAACCAAAAGCAACAAACTCAAAATGGCTCAACTAACAAGTCAGACCAGGAACTCAACTAACAAGTCACTCAATATCGATCAGGATTACAACTCATTTTAACATATCAAATTATTCCAACAAATGCAATCATATTCGTAATATAACCAACCCAATCTCAATGCAAGAACAAACTTACTAAACAAGAAGTGACTACTTACTCTACTTTAGGTCAACTCCAGTTGCTTGATGAAACTCCATAATGAACTGCACTCTTGAAGATCTTCAATGCCCTCATACTGAATCTAAGTAGCACACCCTCCAATCTACAATACAAAAGTAGCTTAGAGGATGTCAAGGATTTTTCCAAACAAAAATTCTACGATGTTTAAGTCAGCTTAAGCTTAGCTTACAATGTATTTGCTCTCATAACCATAAAAAAGTCTCTCAAGAACTTGAAAGTGTCTTACCCATTAAATGTTGGTGATTTGTATTTATATAAACCTTTACATGCAAAATTAATCTACTCCATCCATTTTTCCATGTGGCATTATCCGGTCAATTTATTCACATTTTTTGGATCTGACATGTACTAAAGTAGTATGCTTCTCTTTAGACACTTGTCAACCGATCTGTATTTCATAGATCATACAAAAAATGTGAGCTATCTAAATTCCAAGACACAAAAGTTCTTGAGAAGTCACCTCATGTGACATCTATTTTCCCGAGCAATTCCCAACCAAGATTTATTTTGTAAAGTCCTTGAAAAACTTCAAATTATTGAGAATAGGTAGTGGTCAGGAATACCAACTACAACACTATATAGTGGTTTTATACCTTGTGATGTATTATGCCAAACATGACCTAAGTTCTTCCCCCACCACCTAGTTTTCCCCTTACAAATAACTCAAATTCGTTGATTTTAATAGAAGTTGTAATCTTTCAACTGTTCACTCACATTATGTATATCTATTTTGTAGAATAGTAGGCTAGATGATCCTAATTTTTGGATGCTTAATCATGTAGCTAAAACATCTCAATTATTTACTTGTAAAGCATTATGACATTTCGTGAATCTTGTTAGATTGGAAAAAAATATAATAAGTATCATAGTTCTTCTCCCTATTCTCATTCTAAATTGGTTTCTCCGCTTGAACTAGTCTATACAAATGTTTGGGCTCTATATCTCCCAGTATGTTAGTGAATGCATGGTTATAATATTGCATCTTATTTGTTGATGATTATAGCAACTATTGTTGGATCGTTCCTCTTAGATCTAAAGTTGAAGTTCTAGTCATCCTTAAATAGTTTCGCCATATGGTTGAATTTAGAGTGCTTTGGTACTGCTGGTGCACAACTGCTACTAGCTACCACAATTTTAGTATTTAATAAACATTTAAAATTGATTATCTATGAAGCTATTACTCTAAGAATCTATTTCTATATTAGATTGCAAAAGCAGGTCGATGCAACTTTTGAAAATTGATTTTAAAAAGTTGAAATTTAGATAGACTAAACAAAAATTGTCCCTATCAAATAATGTAAAGTCCAAAAATACCCTTAAATATTAAAGTTTTAAATTAATTAATTAATTGTAAAATTAAATTTATTTAAAGTTACTTTTAAAAAAATATTTTTCTAAAAAATAAAGAAGGAGCTATTGGAATAGTCACCATCGTTGTTACTAGTCGCCAGTCGCTTGGTGTTTCCGATGACAACTCCAAGAGTACTATTGGAGTCGTCGTCAACTGTACTTTCTAGATCTATCAGCTTCTCCACCATTTCAACTGCAAATCAACGGAATCTGAAGATTAAGTTTTTTGAGTTTGAAACTTTAATCTCCAGATCCTATTGATCGGATGTCCAATGGTGGAGACTTCAACTAATTCGCAAAGTTCAGGGGACGAGGATCATGGCAATGATGGCAATGTCGTCGACACGCAAGCCTACAAGCAGTTGGCAATGGCAACATTACGATTCTGGCAATATTTTTAATTATTTCATTTTGCAATAAAAATGAATAACAAATATATCTAAATATTTTATTATAATTATTTAAATGTTATAATTTAAATATATAAATTATTTTTCATATTATAATATTTATTATAAATTCATGGATATGTTAATATTTTTACTAAATATTAGCTTTTAAAAACCAAGTTTACTAAACACTTATACATAATTTTTAGATTGTACCAGACACCTTCAACTTTTTTTAAACAACATAGTTAACAACTGATTTTTAATATAGCGCTTTTCCACCACAATTTTTCATAGCATAGAAATCCCAAATATACCATTACTAGAAAAGCAGGCTTTTACTGCACTCATTTACGGCGAGCATTTAAAAGTGCAGTAAAACATAAAACTCTACAGCGGGCTACCACACCTATAGTAAAGAACTAATACATCTGCGGCGGTTTTTAATGAACCGCGATAAAACCTTGTGAAATAACCTCTTCCCTCCTTTCTTTCTCGTCTGATTTCTTTCTCTTCTAATTTCCTAATCCCTAATTTCCTTCTCTCCCATCAACCAAAATCCCTAGCTACATTCCTTCTCCCATCAAATTCGTAGCTATATAAACCCCATTTCCCCTTACTTTTGAGCCTCCAAATACACCGAATTCTTCACTCTTTTATCAAAACTCTTGCTTCACTCTCACTTCACAACTCAATTTCTTTCAAATCAAAATCAAATGGCCAGCAGTGAAGCTGATCACAGAGAAGAGGAGGAGGCCCCACACAATGAGGACGAAGACACCGGAGCTCAGGTCGCTCCCATTGTCAAGCTTGACGAAGTCGCTGTCACCACCGGTGAAGAGGATGAGGATCCAATCCTTGATCTGTAAGTTTTGTCCTATCTTTTCAGATCTGATTTTGATTGTTAGGGTTTCGGCGTCGTATTTTAACTCTTTTTTTTTTTAATTTTGAAAAGGAATTCGAAATTTTACCGGTTTGATAAGGACGGGAATCAGTGGAAGGAAAGAGGAGCGGGTACTGTTAAGCTTTTGAAACACAAATAGACAAGCAAGGTTAGACTTGTTATGAGACAATCCAAGACTCTCAAGATTTGCACCAACCATCTCGGTACGTTCCTTCGTTCCTCTTATTTATCTGACGATATATTTTATTTGCAAATTTTTTGAGTCTGTTTTTGGCTGCTCGACAGTTTTGCCTACGATGACTGTACAGGAGCACGCTGGGAACGACAAGTCGTGTGTGTGGCATGCGACTGACTTTGTTGATGGCGAATTGAAGGATGAGCTTTTCTGCATCAGATTTGGATTTGTAGAGAGTAAGTGAAGTATAAATTTATTCTGTTTTGCAATTACATTTTGTTTTTTGTTTTTCTAATTTATTCCAGTTCATTGATAAATAATAAAGTTTTGATTAGTTTCTGGTGTTGATGATCACAATTCTTTTATTTTTATTTTAAATTTAGAGAAGATTTTCATTAGTCAATTCCCTTTTTTTGATCCACATTGTGATATGTTGGATTGGAATAAATAAATAGTTTTTGGATTTGATATAGTTTTTGTAGTTTTGATAACCCATTTTGCTGAATTTTGAATCTGCATTGCAGTGGTTTGCAATTCTTGACCGGTTTTGATCATTTTATCTTTGTTTTTTTTTTCTTTTTGAAATTTTACATAGTTTAGTTTGTGGGTTTTGGAATTTGATTTAGTTTTGTAATTTCAGCAAAAATTTTTGGTGGGTTTGTAGTTGAGGTTGTATTTTAGTGTTGGATTTATTTGGAGTTAAAGTGATAACAAATTGTTGCTCTGGTCATTGAAGTGGGGGGTACTCATAGGTGTTTAAGCCTTTCTTTCACTTCTTGGCTCCTAGTCTGAGCTTTTGATTGGGTTAGAAGGGAAAGAAAGCATAATTTGAGGAAAGTAAGAGGTTTTAGTATCCCCTGTATAGTTTGGATACAAAAATGAGCATAATTTCAGGCGTGCTTTCAAGGCAAGTTTTGCCTGCATGTGGTAGCCTCTGTTTCTTTTGCCCTGCAATGAGAGCAAGGTCCAGGCAGCCTGTAAAGAGATATAAGAAGTTGATTGCCGATATTTTTCCTCGTAATCAGTGTTTGATATTTAAGAAAACATTCATAAAAGTCATTGATATAGGAGTAGAATTTTCAGTAGGACTATCATTGACTGGTTCATCTAACCTTGTGCTTCATGAATGATTGACGACCTTGGCTCTTTATCAGGCAAGTCAACGTCTTCTTCTGTATTGGAGGTTAGATTTGTGTCTTCTTCATATGTCGAGGTAGTGCAACAATCAATGATTGGATGAGGAAGTGACACAAGTTCATTGCTCACATGTTTTGAGGAGTTGCCCGATTGGATATTGGTCACAACAGGTTTTATCCCCTCATCTTGGTCAGAAAAAGTCATCAGTGTAAGTTCTTTATCACTTGAAACATGATTATTAGCATATGGAAAAATAATTTTACCAAAAACTACATGCCTTGATATATATACACTATTTGTGAAAGGATCAATGCATCTATAACCTTCATGTATAGGACTATATTCAATAAAAACAAATGGAAACATTTTCTTTTCAAACTTATTTTTATCATGATGACATCAGCAAGGATAAAATTGACATCCTAATATTTTTAATCGATTGTAATCAGAATGTCTACCAAAGAGCTTGAAAAAAGGTGTTTCCATTTTGAGCGAAGAAGGAGGTAACTTGTTTGTCAAAAAAATTGATATGAGAAAAGCATCTACCCAAAATTTTAAACGAAGATTTGCATGAAAAATCATCATCGTGAGTCCTGTTTCAACAATATGGCGATGCTTTCATTCAGTCACTCCGTTTTGTTCGGGAGCATTTGTAATATCCTATTTTTTTTGTAATGTATATTGTAACATGTGTTATGGTTACATGTGTAATATATGTATTAATGTATTAGTTATGTGTTAGATTTGTAATGTAATAGATGAAAGAATGAGGGGCTTAATTAAAAAAGTATTGGGTTTAATGGTTATAAAGGAGGAGAGAAGGACTAAATGGAGATTTGGCCTAATTTTGTCTATAAATGGGAAGAGTTCTAGAATTCTTTCATTCCTCTCCTTGCATACACTTCCAGCCCTCTACTCTCTCAAACATTTTCACACAAATAATCAAGGAATCAAGGGAAGAAAAAGAGGGAGAAGGTAAGAACCAATTTTTCTCATTAGAATTCTTTGTATTATTGTCTATTTAATTTAAAGAAATTCCTTGTGTAGTGATGTGAGTATGAGAACTATTATTTTATATGCTGGAAATTATATGGAGATGTGAATTTGAATGAGTTTTGAATGCATCTAAGTAAGGAGATGAAGATATAAGCTAGAAATGAGAGTTTATTTCAATCCTGGATTGTTTGTTTACACTGAGCAGTGCATGTTCCAAAAATTCCCAAAAATCAGGGGGATATTTTCTTGTGCTGAAATTTTTATGGATGAAAATAAACATTTCTAGGAGTGTATAACAATTGGATTCACTCAAAAATTCGAAGTAGGTGAATTGTGGTGTTTTTTTGAATTTCTGGTATGGAATTGCACATTTCCCCAATCTTAGAATAGAGTGGAGGAAGACGATTTTATTTGAAGGTCCAAATCTACATATAATTTGCTGATTTTTGGTATGCAAGTCCTTTTATGTGTCATATATGAGACTATGAATTTTCACTAAGATTTAAGGTCTTTGTGAATTGTTATATATTTTTAAATTTGGCTTGCTAAAACTGGAATTTTTAGTTTCCAAAACAGGATAGTTAGAAATAAATGGATTTGAATGGTTTAAACACCTTGAAAAGCCCTGATTTTTGGTATGGAGGTACATATATATGTTATATACCAGCCTGTAAATTTTTTTAGCCATTTGAGTAGGATTAAAATTCCTACAAATTTTTAAGTTGATAGTGCTCAGTGAAGTCAATGCAGTGGCAGGATTGTTGAGGTAATGAATTTGATTATTTTGAGTGACCTAATAACCCCAATTTGCTCTAAACATTTAAGGAGACATGAGGTATGTGTCTGAAAGATGTATACCAAATTGTGTGAATTTTGAATGTAGACAAGTGTTGTTGTAAATTGTTTGTCAAAGTAAGTATAGAAATAGAGCCAAAAAGGGGAAATGTTTTACAAGTGTATGGTGACCTCAAAAGAGATTTTTGTTTTATTTTTAGGTCAATCACAAGGGTCGAAAAGCAGCTGTATAAGGTAAGTAAGCTAACTAATCTGAGGCCACAATAAATTGTGTACTGTATGTATGAAATTTTGTGAATTATAACACTATTAAATGCTAGCAACCTGATGCTTGAATGTGAAATATTGTGACTGTTTTGGAAGCTTGATATAAAGCTTCTTTTATGTGACTGATTGTGAATGATGAAACGTGATTGGCATGCCAAGACCTAGGAAGTTTAGCTCTCATAGCTTGAGGGGAGGTCTGGACCATGTGTTTCTCTAAACGAGATTCGGTAGCATGGGCCCGGTATCACCCGGATTGTCAGACTAGCCTCGAGCTATTTCAAGTGTAGGCATCTAAATATATTTGTACTATTCTATACTATTCCATGGCTTGAGGGGAGGTCTGGACCATGCGTTTCTCTAGATGAGATTCGGTAGCATGGGCCCGGTATCACCTGGATTGTCAGGCTAGCCTTGAGCATTCCGTACTCCCATGGCTTGAGAGGAGGTCTAGACCATGCGTTTCTCTAAATGAAATTCGGTAGCATGGGCCCGGTATCACCCAGATTGTCAGACTAGCCTTGCGCTATTATATGGAAACTGACTATGAAATGAAAAGTCCTACCTTGATTAGAGAGTCTTTTCCCCTAGGTGATTGTAACTGATACTGTTAAAGCTTCCTCAATTTGTGATTGTGATTGTGCACGAAAAAGCAATGAGTAGAGAAATGTGAACTCACTTATGTGAGGTTGAATCGACCTATAGAGGTCTAGAAAGAAAATTGGCGTAGGAGCGCAAATGTAACAGAAGTGAACTCGGAGCATTTCTTCTTTAACAATTTAGATAATGCTTGTGTAGTTAGAAATGGATAGTTTTATACTGTGGATTGAATTCTATTGTTATTGTTTATTGCTGTACATTTACTTAGCTTACTTACTGAGTTATACTCATGAAAGTTGTTGTGTGCCTCAAGTGATTAATAGGTTGAGCTAGGGATGGAGGATTTTTGGCATTGCTGACAGAGTTCCCTTGGCAACCATAGACCGCTGCTCCATATTAGCATAGCCATACTGTAGAACTTCTTTTGATTTTTGAATGTACTTAAATACAGTAGAATGCAGTGGTTGTCATTAGGAACTCTATTTGGGTGGTACTAATATTAATGTTTTGAAAGGAATATTAGAGTTCACTTTTAAATGATTGCATATAATGTTATTTTCTGTATGTCCAGTATGGGTTGTGACAGTAGTGGTATCAGAGCCTAGGTTTAAGGTTCTGTAGACATTTTGTTGCAAGCGGTCAAGGAAACCAAGTCCACGCCAAATCCTCCATAGTAATCTAGATTGATAATTGTTTGATTTTTATATTGAAATCTCCGAAATTGTTGTTTATGATGAGGACTGCTAATTATTATTAGTAGTAGTATTATCGTTATTTATATGGTGCCTCATTCTGTTCTAATGATCATAATTGATAGTTATGTCTCGATCGGGACGACCCAGGAGAGCCGATAACCCCACTGTGGAGGAAATGAGGAGGGTTAGCTCCACATCCAGAGTGAGACGAACTTCAGAACTGGATGAACCTGCTTTAGTCAGAAATAGAAAACCGAAGAGGCATGCTGGGACTAGTAGTAGCTTACGGGCTCAGGACACTACAGTTCAGGAGTTGGTGTAGATTCTGACAGATGCGAGACGAGAGGCTGCACAACCTAGTTCCACCACCACTTCTGAAAATATACAAGTAGTGGAACAGTTTAGAAGACTCAACCCTCCATCCTTTACAGGCTCAACAGACCCATTAGCTGCAGAAGAATGGGTTCGTAAAATGGAGAAAATATTCGAGCTTATGGGGTGTACTGATACACAACGGCTCACATGTGCTACTTTTATGCTAGACGATAGTGCAAGTTACTGGTGGGAAATGACCAAGAGAGCTCATACTGGAGAAGATGGAGTGCTTACTTGGGCTCAATTTAAAGAGTTGTTTTATGACAAGTGCTTTCCTTAGTCATTGAAGAATGAGAAGATTGCTGAATTTGTACAGTTAACTCAGGGGTCCATGTCCCTCACAGAATATGAAAGGAAGTTCGAGGCTCTCTCCAGATTTGCTCCACACCTCATCAGTACAGAAGAAGAGAAAGCCAAGTTCTTTGAGAGAGGCCTGAAACCAGAAATCCGAAGGCACGTGGCAGTTCTAGAATTGAAAAGCTACAGTGCAGTACTGAAGAAGGCTCAGATATTGGCCAGATATGAAGAAATGACTGAAGCTGGCAAGTCTAAAGAAGAGGGTTCTGGTCCTCAACCAAGGAAGCCATGGAGGCACAATAGCAAACGGTTCGAGAAAGGCAAGGGAAAGAAGAAGCAAAATTCAGGTAAGAAAGAATTTCCTGTATGTGACACATGCCACAGACCACATAAAGGAATGTGTCATTTCAAGACTGGAGCGTGCTTCCGATGTGGAAAAACCGGACATTTTGTTGCTTCATGTCCTGAAGCCAGTCAAGCTCCAATTGCTCATGGTAGAGTTCAGAATGCACCAGGTAGAGAACCACGAGCTCAGGGAAGAGTCTATGCCCTCAGCACCGCTGAAACACAGGAGGCTCCATCAGTTGTTTCTGGTATTATCTCTGTTCTTGGTCACAATGCTCATGTATTGTTTGATTCGGGTGCCACTCATTCCTTTATGTCTCGTAGTTTTGCTCATAAAGTGGAGGTAAAGCCTTTAATTATGGAGGTTGAGATGTGTGTCTCTACTCCTTCGGGGACGGCATTGTGTACTAGAGAAGAGTTGAAATCCTGCCCGATCAAAATAGACAGCCAAGAGTTAGAAGCCAATCTAATCATCTTGGAGATGCGTGATTTTGATGTGATTCTGGGTATGGATTGGCTATCTAAATATCATGCAGATGTCAAGTGTTTTGAGAAGAAAGTGGTATTCCATACTCCACTCGGATTGGAGTGCAGCTTTGTCGGGGTGGATATAGTTTCATTGCCACGGATTGTTTCAGGTTTGAAAGCCCAAAAGTTCCTTCGGAAGGGATGTATGGGTTTCTTGGCTTGTGTTATGGAGACACTGAAGGACGAAAAGAATATTCAGAACATTCCAGTGGTAAATGAATTTACAGATGTGTTCCTAGAAGAATTACCCGGGCTCCCTCCTGATCGAGAAATTGAGTTCACTATCAATCTTTTACCGGGAACCACTCCTATATCCAAAGTTCCATATTGGATGTCACCAACCGAACTTAAAGAACTGAAGGAGCAGTTACAGGAGTTACTGGATAAGGGTTTCATCCGTCCTAGTGTCTCTCCTTGGGGAGCACCAGTTCTGTTTGTGAAGAAAAAGGATTGGATAATGAGATTGTGCATTGATTATCGTGAGTTGAATCGGGTGACTATAAAGAACAAGTATCCACTTCCAAGGATTGATGATCTACTCGATCAGTTGCATGGGGCAAGTGTGTTTTCTAAGATTGATCTTCGATCCGGATACCATCAGTTAAAGATCAGAAAGGAAGACATTTCCAAGACTGCCTTTCGAACGAGGTATGGGCACTATGAATTCTTGGTGATGCCTTTCGGAGTCACGAATGCTCCAGCTGCTTTTATGGATCTTATGAACCGTGTTTTCAAGGAATTCTTGGATAAATTCGTCATTGTGTTCATTGATGATATCTTGGTGTATTCTAAGAATTCTGAAGAACACGAAGAGCATCTGAGAAGGGTATTGCAGTTATTAAGAGAGAAGAAATTGTATGCCAAGTTCAAGAAATGTGAGTTTTGGCTCAATCAGATTTCCTTCTTGGGTCACATTGTTTCAGGTGATGGGATCTCAGTAGACCCAAACAAAGTGGAAGCTATTGTGAAGTGGCCGAGACCGACTAATGTAACTGAAGTGTGTAGTTTTCTGGGATTGGCCGGATACTATAGAAGATTTGTTGAAGGCTTTTCCAAGATAGCCTCGCCCTTAACACAGTTGACCAGGAAGAATGTAGCTTTTGTATGGTCAGAAGACTGAGAAGAGTTTTCAGGAACTCAAGAACCGATTGGTGACAGCTCCAGTACTAACCATTCCTTCTGGTTCAGAAGGATTTGTGATATACAATGATGCTTCTAAGAATGGGTTGGGGTGTGTTTTGATGCAAAATGGCAAGGTTATAGCCTATGCATCTTGACAATTGAAGGACTATGAGAAGAATTACCCTACCCATGATCTAGAAATAGCAGCAGTGGTGTTTGCATTGAAGATTTGGAGGCATTACTTATACGGAGCAAGATGTGAGATCTATACTGACCACAAGAGTCTTAAATATCTCTTCACTCAGAAGGAATTAAATATGAGGCAAAGGCGATGGCTCGAGTTGGTCAAGGATTATGATTGTGTTATTAATTATCATCCTAGGAAAATGAATGTGGTGGCGGATGCCTTGAGTAGAAAGTCTTCTGGACATATGGCTGCTTTAATTACCATACAACGGTCAATAATGCAAGATCTAGAGAAACTTGCTATTGAGATTGTTCAACCGAATAAATGCTTACACTTTGCTTCATTGATAGTGCAACCCACCATTACTGAGAAGATTAAGAAGAGTCAATGTGAAGATGCCTTTTTGAAGAAGGTGAGGGAAGAAGTTCCATTGGGGAAGAGGCTAGGTTTTGTTATCTTTCCTGACGGGGTATTATACTTCGAAGGAAGATTATGTGTGCCAAATGTGATAGAGTTGAAACGAGAAATATTGAATGAAGCACATAGTTCTCCTTATTCAGTGCATCCTGGTTGTACAAAGATGTATAGGGATCTCCGAAATAACTACTGGTGGGTTGGTATGAAGAAGGAAATAGCTCAATTTGTTGAACAATGCTTAGTTTGTCAACAAATTAAAGCTAAACATCAAAGGCCATCGGGATTACTAAATCCACTATCAATACCAGAATGGAAATGGGAACATATCACTATGGATTTTGTTGTGGGTCTACCAAGGACGAGGAATGGATGTAATGCAATTTGGGTGATTGTAGACCGGTTGACAAAATCAGCGCATTTTCTTCCAGTGCGCACTACCTTCACTATGGATAGATATGCCCAGCTCTATGTAAATGAGATTGTTAGACTACATGGAGTACCGATATCTATTGTTTCAGATCGGGACCCAAGATTTACCTCCCAATTTTGGAAAAGTTTACATAAGGCTTTGGGCACTAAATTAAAGTTCAGCACGGCTTTTCATCCTCAAATAGATGGTCAGTCGGAAAGGACCATCTAGATTCTGGAAGATATGCTTAGAGCTTGTGTGTTGGATTTCAAGGATAGCTGGGACAAGCACTTGACTTTTGTTGAATTTGCATACAACAACAGCTATTAATCCACAATAGGAATGGCCCCTTATGAAGCCTTGTATGGGAGGAAGTGTAAATCACCCATCCATTGGGATGAGGTTGGCGAAAGAAAGATACTTGGGCCCAAAATTGTACAACAAACATGTGATATCGTCCGAAAAGTGAAGGACAAAATGAATGCAGCACAAAGCAGACAGAAGAGTTATGCTGATCAGCGAAGGAAGAAGTTAGAATTTACAGCAGGGGATAAAGTGTTCCTTAAAGTTGCCCCCATGAAGGGAGTGATGCGATTTGGAAGGAAAGGAAAATTAAGTCCAAGGTATATTGGCCCTTATGAGATTCTGGAAAGGATTGGAGAGGCACCATATAAACTTGCCTTACCACCTTCATTGTCTGGAGTGCATGATGTCTTTCATGTCTCCATGTTAAGGAAGTATGTTTCTGATCATCCCATGTGCTGAGTTCCGAACTTCCGGAGTTGAGAACTGATCTTACATACGAAGAGAGACCAGTTCGAATCATAGATCGCAAAGAACATGGACTTCGGAAGAGGAGCATACCATTGGTGAAAGTACTATGGGAAAATCACTCCATAGAGGAAGCAACTTGGGAATTAGAGGAGGAAATGCGTACCAAATATCCCTCTCTATTCGAATGATGGTACAGAATTTCGGGGACGAAATTCTTTTAAGGGGGGGAGAGTTGTAATATCCTATTTTTTTTGTAATGTATATTATAACATGTGTTATGGTTACATGTGTAATATATGTATTAATGTATTAGTTATGTGTTGGATTTGTAATGTAATAGATGAAAGAATGAGGGGCTTAATTAAAAAAGTATTGGGTTTAATGGTTATAAAGGAGGAGAGAAGGACTAAATGGAGATTTGGCCTAATTTTGTCTATAAATGGGAAGAGTTCTAGAATTCTTTCATTCCTCTCCTTGCATACACGTTCCAGCCCTCTACTCTTTCAAACATTTTCACACAAATAATCAAGGAATCAAGGGAAGAAAAAGAGGGAGAAGGTAAGAACCAATTTTTCTCATTAGAATTCTTTGTATTGTTGTCTATTTAATTTAAAGAAATTCCTTGTGCAGTGATGTGAGTATGAGAACTATTATTTTGTATGCTGGAAATTGTATGGAGACGTGAATTTGAATGAGTTTTGAATACATCTAAGTAAGGAGATGAAGATATAATCTAGAAATGAGAGTTTATTTCAATCCTGGATTGTTTGTTTACACTGAGCAGTGCACGTTCCGAAAATTCCCAAAAATCAGGGGGATAAGCTAGAAATGAAATTTTTATGGATGCAAATAGACATGTCCAGGAGTGTATAGCAATTGGATTCACTCAACAATTCGAAGTAGGTGAATTGTAGTGAATTTTTGAATTTCTGGTGTGGAATTGTACATTTCCCCTGTCTTAGAACAGAGTGGAGGAAGACGATTTTATTTGAAGGTCCAAATCTTCATAGAATTATCTGATTTTTGGTATGCAAGTCCTTTTATGTGTCATATATGAGACTGTAAATTTTCACTAAGATTGAAGCTCTGTGTGAATTGTTATAGATTTTTAAAGTTGGCTTGCTAAAACTGGAATTTTTAGTTTCCAAAACAGGACAGTTAGAAATAAATGGATTTGAATAGGTTAAACACCTTGACAAGCCCTGATTTTTGGTATGGAGGTATATATATATGTTATGTACCATCCTGTAAATATTTGTAGCCATTTGAGTAGGATTAAAATTCCAACAAATTTTTAAGTTGGTAGTGCTCAGTGAAGTCAATGCAGTGGCAGGATTGTTGAGGTAATGAATTTAATTATTTTGAGTGACCTAATGACCCCAATTTGCTCTAACAATTTTAAGGAGACATGAGGTATGTTTCTAAAAGATGTCTATCAAATTGTGTGAATTTTGAAAGTAGACAAGTGTTGTTGTAAATTGTTTGTCAAAGTAAGTATAGAAATAGAGCCAAAAAGGGGAAATGTTTTACAAGTGTATGGTGACCTAAAAAGATATTTTTGTTTTATTTTTAGGTCAATCACAAGCATCGAAAAGTAGCTGTATAAGGTAAGTAAGCTAAATAATCTGAGGCCACAATAAATTGTGTACTATATGTATGAAATTTTGTGGATTGTAACACTATTAAATGCTAGCAACTTGATGCTTGAATGTGAAATATTGTGACTCTTTTGGAAGCCTGATATAAAGCTTCTTTTATGTGACTGATTGTGAATGATGAAACGTGATTGGCATGCCAAGACCTAGGAAGTTTAGTTTTCATAGCTTGAGGGGAGGTTTGGACCATGTGTTTCTCTAAACGAGATTCGATAGCATGGGCCCGGTATCACCCGGATTGTCAGACTAGCCTCAAGCTATTTCAAGTGTATTCATCTAAATATATTTGTACTATTCTGTACAGTTCCATGGCTTGAGGGGAGGTCTGGATCATGTGTTTCTCTACATGAGATTCGGTAGCATGGGCCCGATATCACCCGGATTGTCAGACTAGCCTTGAGCATACTCCCATGGCTTGAGGGGAGGTCTGAACCATGTGTTTCTCTAAATGAGATTCGGTAGCATGGGCCCGGTATCACCCGGATTGTCAGACTAGCCTTGAGCTATTATATGGGAACTGACTATGAAATGAAAAGTCCTACCTTGATTAGAGAGTCTTTTCCCCTAGGTGATTGTAACTGATACTGTGGAAGCTTCCTCAATATGTGATTGTGATTGTGCACGAAAAAGCAATGAGTAGAGAAATGTAAACTCACTTATGTGAGGTTGAATCGACCTATAGAGGTCTAGAAAGAAAATTGGCACGGGAGCGCAAATGTAACAGAAGTGAACTCGGAGCATTTCTTCTTTAACAATTTAGATAATGCTTGTGTAGTTAGAAATGGATAGTTTCATACTGTGGATTGAATTCTATTGTTATTGTTTATTGCTGTACATTCACTTATCTTACTTACTGAGTTATACTCATGAAAGTTGTTGTGTGCCTCAGGTGATCAATCGGTTGAGCTAGGGATGGAGGATTTTTGGCATTGCTGACAGAGTTCCCTTGGCAACCATAGACCGCTGCTCCATATTAGCATAGCCATACTGTAGAACTTCTTTTGATTTTTGAATGTACTTAAATACAGTAGAATGCAGTGGTTGTCATTAGGAACTCTATTTGGGTGGTACTAATATTAATGTTTTGAAAGGAATATTAGAGTTCACTTTTAAATGACTGCATATAATGTTATTTTCTGTATGTCCAATATGGGTTTTGACAGCATTGGAGCATGATAGCTGCCAAATTATTCCACATTGAGCTAAATGTTAAGTAAAAGCAGTAGAGGTGAACTCTCCTCCTCCATCACTTTGGAAAGTTTTTATCTTCCTGCCAAATCGGTTCTCAACAAGTGTTTGATATTTAAGAAAACATTCATAAAAGTCAGATTTAAATTTTAAAGGATGTAACCATGTGTATCTAGTGCAATCATCTATAAAACTGACATACATATATTTATACATTTGCATGTTGATGCAAGTGGAGAAAATTTGAGGGTTCAACCTGCACCATATGCTTTCCCTAGTTTTTGCAATTTTTTCAAATTTTTGCTTCAGTTTGATCACTTTTTAAATATCTCTATCATAGAATGCAGACCAATCAGCAGCTAGTGGTCTGTCCTACATTTCTCTGTCATGATATGATTTTAGAAAGTGACAATAATTTTCACCTCTATTTCCTGAAATACTGCCCTATTAATTTTATGAAAGTTTTAACGTTTGATTCAATAGTGAGTTCTAGGTTATATTAGAAAAGCTACACCAAGCTGCAACCTGGGGTGCAGCTTTGTAGTTACTAGATATTGCTAAAGTAATGTACTTAAGTTGTTGTAAGATGTAAAAACTCGCCAATGTGGCAACATAATCTGGATTGTAAAAGGAGGATTGGGTTTTTCTGTAGCAAGGACTATCAGTTTTGCTATCTTTATTTCAAGAAAAACTGGTTTCTAAAAAATTTTAACTTTAATAAATCGTTTAAATTTTCTCCAGATATCTATTTGATTTAAGGCCAGCAAAACAATGGGGTTATATTTGATTTTTGGGCTGAGTTTTATAATTATCGATTTGATGAGTATTATTTAGTCTACTTAGATGTGCATGCTAAGTCACAAAGTTCAGTGCTTTGGTTAATCATGTTTCTTTGACCAAGATTTGCATTTGACAAGAATTTTTTCTTATAAACATTGTAAATGATGCAGAAGTACATGCTCAAGCTTCGTTTCAAACCTCCATCTTTCCAAGGGGAACACTTATTATATGATGAATGATATTGAATTATTTTCTATTTGCCTCTTGGAATTGAACATTTTTCAACTTTTCCTTTTCCGTGGAGGTGACTTAGATGGTATCTATTAAGATAATTGAAGGTCTAGGTGGTGTATTGTTTATTGTCTTCCTTTCTTTGTTGAGAAGTCTGGGTATGTATTTTCTTTGGGGCAATAAGCTTTTTAAATGTCAGATTTTATGATTTTTCTTTCTGATTTCTTTTCTTGGAGCAATGTTTCTGTTGGATGGCTGAACTACTGTCCTTTTAGTTCTATTGATATTCGTTTCCATATTCTTGAGATTTCTTAATTCACCATTAATAACACAATGTTTAATGGTAAGACTTGGGTACTGGAATATCTCTAGATAATGTATCTATATGTCACTATAGTTGCAACCTTTTACAATCCTTCAGAAGCTAGAATCATGCAATGCACAAGGTTATATTTCTCATATTTTGATGATTATCTTTTATTTCAGACTGAGGCTTGTCCTGATTAATTTTACCGTTTAAATGTTGCTAGGGGGTGGCTGTTTTGTATTAATTTGCTTCGATAATAATTTCGTGAAAATGGTTAGTCATTGTTCTTTTTTCTCTATTTTGAAGGTCAATGAGTGCGTTCCATTTTTTTATTAATTTGATCTATTATTAATTTTTAATGCAGAATTTCAGCCCAAATTTTCTCATTTGTTGGTATACAGTACAGCACTCCTACTCTCAGCACCGCTATGCTCGACCTGATTCCAGCCTTCACTTTCATACTTGCTATCATTTTCAGGTTCTACTCTCTTTTTGTTCAGAGCCATACTCTAATAAGTGTCTTTCTGAAGGAGAATCCTACCATTAATATGGCAGTCGACAGAATCCTATGTCTATTGTCTTTATTTATTTTAAATAAAAAACTTTTTATTTTTTTTTCTTAGTAAAAATATAGCTCAGGCCATGTGATAATTCTAAATTTTATCATACTTCTAAAATATGTTTGTGAACTGAAGTATAGAGTTTGGGATTGTTAGAATGGAAAAAGTAAATTGGAGAAGGAAAAGCGGCCAAGCTCGGTCTTAAGAACAAGAACAAGAGCAAAAACGTCCAGAAATATGTGCGGAATCTCAAGCAGTCCGTACAACCCAAACCCGACTCCACCAAGGTTGCTGCTATGGTTCGTTCACTCTCCCATTATTACCCATCCTTTACGACTTACGATCGTTAATAACGATTGCGCTCGTACTGCCTTGCCTTGCCTTTTGTGTCTTGATTTTTACGTTAATTTATCTAACGTAGTTCAGGATTTGGAAATTTTTTGCATAAATTTTAAAAGCTTGTAGTAATGGAGGTTTGTGAGAATTTTCAAACATGAGCAGAAGTTTCTGTCTATTTCTCGTCTCTTGATAAACGAAGATTTTGCTTAGATTTTGTGAAGCCAAGCAGGGGAAATAAGGAATGTAATTGGTAGTAGGTTATTGATTGTTCAATCAGCTGGGCTTACTTTAGTTGAGTTCAGCTCACGAAAGTTATTGAATATTTGATGTGCTGACAAAGTTGATTATAATACACAGAAAAAGGAGGAGGAGGAGAAGGCGAAGGAGAAGGAGCTGAATGATTTGTTTAAGAATGTAGTTAGTCAGCCCAAAGTCCACGTTGGTAATTATCCTTTTTATTGATTTTGTCTTTGATTGGATCATCAAGATATGAAGCTTTTGTTTTGTTTTTATGCATGTAACTTGATACTATCTGGCATGTGATCAGGTGTTGATCCCAAGTCTATGCTCTGCGAGTTTTATAAAGTGGGGCAGTGTGCAAAAGGTTTCAAATGCAAGTTCTCACATGATTTAAATGTTCAAAGGAAGGGGGAGAAGATTGATCTTCATACTCTTTGGTTGGACTCAACATACAGACATATTTAGGTCAGAGATGATGGGATTGGATTTGTCTAACTAATGCTGGATAGTCATTATATGAATTTCTCTATTTGAAAATGATATTTTTTGCATGTCATATTACTTAGTTCATTGATTCTGATATTTTTCTTCCCCTTAATTCTGTGTTCATTGAGATTACTACATTCAATTTTCTCTTTGTTGGGTTCTGGAATAGAAGGATGCCATTTTCTCTATTGATAATGATTTTCTACTAAATCTGTCTTCTGTTTTTTTCATGATAATCATTAGTAAGAAGGATATGATGAATCTTATTTATCCAAGCAGCTCCTATATTATTTTGTATCAAGTTTTCATTTTAGGAATATCCTATCTTAACAAAGTCCTTGGTCTTTGCCAAACTGATTTGTATATATCTGCAAGTTTGTAAATACTTTTTAGAAGCTGTGGAGAAGAAACAATATGGCTGGTTTTGGGTATGCTCTAATGGTGGTAAAGACTGCCACTATAGGCATGCTCTTCCTCCTGGATATGTCTTAAAATCTCAAATGAAGGCTCTCTTAGAGGAGGAGAGTGAAAAGATACCCATCGAGGAGGAGATTGAAAATCAGGTGACAATTATATTTTCCTGTATCTAAGTTGCTCTCCATTTGGCAGTGGCAGTAATGTTATTTTGAGTCAATGATGGATATTCTAATATTTTTGTATCATCATTTTGTTTTATCTCCCATTAAATTAGCAAACTCATTCTTTTTCTGGAATTAGCGTGCTAAAGTAACTACTTCAACCCCCATTACACCTGCGCTGTTCATGGAGTGGAAGAAGAAGTAAATTGGAAAAAGTAAATGGTATGGGACTGGTTGCTATCTTGTACTCCGTAAGCATATAGCAATTTCTTCTTCTGTTTTCATTCCAAATTTTGGAAAAGCCATTAGCATTGCTAAGTTTGAGATTGTATGGTCCTAGGTGGCTTTAATGGAAGCTTGAAAACTTGTAGGTTGCAAATCTGCTTTTCGAAAAAAAAAGTGTTAACTTATACTCGACAATTGGTCATCAAGATGATAAGTAGATTTTCATTTGTGACATCATCTTTATATTTGTATATGCAGGCAGTTATTGGGACCGGGCTTCGCATCAGCTTGGCTACATGGTGCCTGTCAAGGACTGGACCTCTTTATGTTTCAATGTTCAAGCCTATAGCCATTGTCTTCTCTGTTCTTATTTCCCAGGCCTTCTACATGAATAGCTCCTTTCTGATTTGATTTGCTGACTTCCATACCATAATTTTTTCAAGGGAAATACAGTCTAATAATTGTAGCAGAAACATGTAAAGGTAACTTGAAGCATATTTCTATTTTTGTTGTCTCAGGACATGAGCTGCGAAACTTGAGTGATGTATAGATTGCCATGCCATGTATTTCTTCCAACTTTGTAAATATTCAATTTGATGCTTCTGCAAGGAGTTCAGGACTTCACAACTCTTTACAGCCCCTTCAATTTTGATGAAATTCAGAAAAAATCTTGTATAATATATTAATATCGTTGAAGAAAATTGCTCGGCCTATTGCAAAGACACCCAAAATAACTAGGTTGTCTTGTCCGCCTGTTTTTTATTTCAGTTATTTTTGCTAGCTTTTAGCCTATTACTTGACTTTATTTATATTATGTTCCAAAAAAAGGAAAGATTCAGTTATCTGTAGTTAGGTTTGGTTAAGTTTTCTGACATGAAGACTTTATTAGAATAAGTCTTGTAGACTTAATTTAGATTTCTGCACTTACTGGAAACAAACTTAGTAGAACTCTTTTTCTTTCATGTTTGCGAATGTATGCGAATACATTCTTATATTGTACTTTTATGTGTTACACCAATATCAATTTATTTATTATTTGTATGCGAATATATTCTTATGGATGCAATGAATTGCTTGAAAACGAAAACAGGTTCCAAAAAGTTTTGGTTATGGATGCATTGAATGGCTTGAAAACGAAAAGAGGTTACAAAAAAGTTTTGTTAAAAAGAATTCTGCACTTTTTACAGTAGGCCACGTAACCGCCGTATATAAACATACAACAACTTTTTACAGCCCGCGGTAAATAAATTAGACCACACCACAGAAACTTTTTACGGTGGACTAACAGCCCGCGGTAAATAAATTAGACCACACCACAATAACTTTTTACGGCGGGCTAACAGCCCGCAGTAAATAAATTAGACTACACCACAACCATTTACAGCGGGCTACGTAACCGCGGTTAAAGACATTTTACGATGAGCCAAAAGCACGGTAAAAAGTTGAACTGCTTTTTACTGTGCCACTTTATATGGCGGGCCAAAACCGCTGTTGGACCGTCGTAAAAGACCTTTTACCACGGTTTTGGCCCACTGTAAAAGGTCTATTTTCTTGTAGTGTACCTCAATACCAAATATAAATGTTTGCAATCTAATGGGGATAAGAATTCAAGTCCTTTACTGCCTTTTTTGTTTTCAAATTGTTATCATTTTTCATACTCATCAACAAAATGGTTCTGTTTTTGTGTTTTTTTTCCTTTTATTTTTTCCCCTTTAGGCAAGAGGGAGGGACATAAGTCTATTGCAAAAATAGGTCTCACATTTTAAGCTTAGGCTCCCATGCGTTTTAAGTTTTGGTGAGAATCTTTCAATACAACTATTTAGCTTATATACATAGACTATGCTTTCTTTTCCATTTCAAGTATATTGTTTTCACGCCAAGTCTGATTATAAGTACATTTTTGGTCATTATTACGCCAAGTCTCCTAACTAGATACTATGCACATTGATTCAATTATAGGGTCATGAAAAGAGGGGGGGGCGTGTGGGGGCGGGGCGGGGCCAGGCCGGGGTGGAGGCGGGAAGGAAAAAGAGAAACATGATTCAATTTGGGTCATATGCGCACAAACTTGGGGCAGAGCTCTTCGTGGGCTAGGCCGGGCTACTTATTTAAAAAAAAATTTCAAAGTTCCTTTATGGCCCTTATGTTATCATCATCTACTAAACAGTCATAAATATTGCCCTTTTTTCATATTTAATTTACAAGATTGTCATCACTCATATTTAACAAAAGTCAACCTCTTCTCCCTCAACTTACTATTTGCATTGAACTTCTCATTTGTTCTTTTTCTCATCACTATTCAACTCCATTTCCACCTTCACTTCTGCTTAATCAATGATTCAAAGTCAAAATCCTAAGGCTTTATTTTGCAGGTTTTCTTATTTTTTATTCCAAAAGACTATAAAACTTGGATTATCAGGTTATTCCTATTAATCTTCAATAATTATTTGAATGATTGAATGTTAAGTTTTTGTATATATTGTGGTTTACATGCTTTATTTTTACGTTCTTCCAATTTGTATTCTTATTTCTTGCATTATTTAATGGGTTTGCATCTATATGTACTGTTTTGATCTTAGCTAGTTGACTTTATTAAGTAATTATTGTTGTTAAATTTCAACTATGTAATTGTTGCTGGATGAACAAATCTTAACGGTAGAATTTAAAAATAGAAATGGGTTTCAATTTTAGAGGTGCACACGGGTCGAGTCAGGTCGGATTTTGCCCAACCTGACACGGCCCGATACATAATCGGGTTCGTCATTTTATACCCGAAATCAGGTTTTCGAAGCATGGGACCTGATATATAACCCGAATGATCGGGTTGGTCAGGTCTGTCGGGTCATGCATCATATTAAACAAGCAACCTGCTAAAACGCTTAACAAAACTCGATAGAGCTCGACACGATCATCTGACACTCAACACCTACATGTCAAGTCGTGTCGGATTCACAACCAACACTCGATATCAGTTTATTTTCGAGGACATCGAGTGTCAGATGCAACATCCGACACTCGACGATGCATTTTTCGACACTTGATGTCTTCAAAAATAGACTGATATCGAGTGTTTGATGCATCATCTGATACTCGACACTATATGTCGAGTGATGATGCATCATCCGACACTTGACACTTACATGTGGAGTCGTGTCGGATTCACAACTGACACTTGGTATCAGTCTATTTTCGAAGACATCGATGTCAAGTCGTGTCGAATTCACAACCGATACTCGTTATCAGTCTATTTTTAAAGACATCGAGTGTCGGATGATGAATCTCACACTCGACACTTACATGTCGAGTAAAGTCGTGTCGAGCGCTATCAAGCTCATCGAGTTTTGTCGAGCATTTTGGCAGGTTGCTTGTTTTAGCTTTGTTTTTTGATCGGGTCGGGTTATATCGGGTTACATGAATTAAACTCGATCTCAAACCCGATTGCACAAAACCCGAATTTTAAAACCCGATTTCGGGTTTTTTATTACCTTGATTTGTCTATAATCCGACCAACCCGATAAAACCCAATCAGGTTGGGTAATTTTGAACTCCCCTAAAGGGGACTATAGGGGAGATGGGGACTAGGTTTTATCGTTGCCCGCTTCCCTGAAAAATTAAACAAATAGGGGGCTTAGGACAGAATTTAAAAAAAAAAAAATTCCAATCCCTTATTTTGTCCCACTCCTATACGTGGCCTAAGTTACAAATCCCACCGTCTCCCCAAACACCTTCGTCTCTTCACCAAACGCATGGTAACCCCTTTGGAATGAACAATCATGTATCCTATAATTCTGTAAATAGATATGGTACACTTAGTCCTTTGTATTGTGTCAACAAATGAAATTCCTGCCTTAGATGTTTAATTCAGCTCCATCTATTATCTTAGTGTTTGTTGAGATAACTCCGTGACCTATTAATATTTTGCCTCGGTTCCTTTGAGGAGCCAAGGAGCCTGCCCGTGCAGAAATTCTAAAGCAACTAAGGTGAACCTCGAATACATTTATAAAAACTAGCCTATAAGTTCCTGGCGTGAGTGACTCCAAGCCAAGCTGTACACATAGATTTCATAATATTCGTTATTCAATGCAAGTTTCACATATTTATTTGATCTTTCCAAAGGAGAATTCACTCTATAAATTAAATTCAAATCATTAAGTTTCAAATCTACCAAAATCATTACTATAGAGGGAATGGATATTTTGATACAAGACTTTTGATACAAAACTAAATACAATTTTCTAGCCATTGAGCTAAAAAATTCAATGGTTGAGATGATTGATGAAATGACAACATTAAATGTAACTTGTTGATTTTTAATCTCAACTATTGAATTTTGTGAGATCAATGGCTATATATTTATGATAATAAATTGTGTCAAAAATTTGAAATTTGTATTAAAAGATCCCTTTTCCATTATATATATATATATATATATATATATATATATATATAAAGGGAAAATGATCTTTTAATACAAATTTCAAAATTTTCACACAATTTATTACCACAAATATATATATCATTAAATTTGTGTTAAAACGTCACAATTTTCTTATCAATGGTTAAAATTAAAAGTCAAAACATAGCATTTAATGCTTTTAACTCATCAATTATCTAGATTATTAGATTTTGTACATCTCAATGGCGTGTCAAGTTTTATGTTAAAAAATTGGTGTCAATATATATATATATATATATATATATATATATATATATAACAAAATCGAGCAAATTAATTTTGAACAAAATCAAGAAGATGGTGAACTTTAGAACCTGATTATTACTTTCAACATTTTTTAAATCAAACGCTGCAATTGCAAAAATAAACACAGAGTTATGTTATATCACTATTACATAAAATTAACTTTAGGTTCTCAAGTAGAGCCTAAACTTTTATTCATTAAATAAGACTTTAGGTCCTACCGCCCATACATTCAAGAAAACTTGCGTACCTTTTGGTATAAGGTATCCCATGAATTCGGTGTCTCGCAATTCATTCCGAGGAATCAGCAATGAAGCTGGAGGATGTAACTTTAGAGTTTCTTAATGACAGCCTTTAGATATGGCAAATTATTCATGTCTGTAACCTTTTTGTTTTGTCCAACAACTCGATCAAGTTCCTCTTAATTTGGTCTTTATCATAGTATTACGGTTGCGGAATAGCTCGGTCGTTATAGCCCATTTAACAGTGCTGCTTGTAGTTTTCGATCCAGCAAAGAACATTTCCTGCACAATATATAATTAATTAATACATTAGTTTCACATAAAAATTAGAAATGAGTGTATAAAAGTTGTATAAGGGGTTTCTTATTTCCAAATTTTGTATAGATGGAAGTCGAAAGTAAGCATTTCCTTTTTCTTTTTTTAATTGCTTCCAACTCTTACATAGATGTTTTCAATTTTTATATAAAATGGCATACTGGTTAACCCAATACCGAATCGAGAACATACAAAAGACTTACTGCCTTGGTAAAATGCAATCTGTTTAATTACCAGGATGATTATATACGTTCAGTTTTTGATAAGAGATTCTGTCAGACCTTTCCTTCCCATGGCTTTAATACTCCAATAAAACATCCAAGAAGTCTTTTGTCTTATTTGTTTTCAACTTGGGATCCTCAGCTCTCTTTCACGAATCCTGACACTATTTCCATGACACGCCCCATGTCCCCTGCCATGCCTCTTTTGAGCCCCTTCGGATCCGATATTTTTAAAACTGGTAAATGGTCCACCACATCTGGCTTTCCAGCCCACTCCATTACCTTGCTCATTGCAGCAAAGAAATCCATCCTTTTGAGTTTTGAGTCTAGAAGATCCCGTGACAGTGCATATATTACCAACAACGTTGAACCCCATGACGAAGAGGTAGTGAATCAAATTCACCTTGCCCGGTTCTCCCCGTGCTTGTGCAGCTGTTGCATCCTCCTTGATGTACTACAACATGTTACCAATGCACTTTCGGCGGATGAGAGCCGTCTCATTGATTCTCTTATTTACTAAGAGCTCACTTGAGCAAAGACCCTGAAGCAAGCGCCAATAGACGGCATGCCATCAGATGAGCGGTACTGCTATTTTTATCAACTATTTATAAAAATTTACTTGTACAAGTCTCAATGACATCATTAAATAAATATCATATCATCTACAATAATTAATATGATCAAAATTTTAAATTTAATCATCCAATTAAATTATAATACATCAGTTTATATAACTAAATTGATGCGAATAGTTTATAAAAAAAGTACAATTTCTTAAACATTAAGTTAGAAAAATAACCAATAAATATATTTCCCTTTTTAACAACAAGTTCACTTTCCCAAAAGTCATGGAGCTTCATAATTATCATTCATAGGAGACCCACTGAAAAAGTGAAGTTGACAAAGGATTCTCATCTGTGCAATCATTGAAGATGACAATAAAGCGTCCTGATGTACTAAACATTATTGATTGGAATTTCCTTTTATAAGAAACGAAAATTTTCACCCCTGGCTTAGAGATGAAAGTTACTCATATCTTAACTAAGGTTCATATTTGCAGATAGAGAAAGACGATTACCGAAAATTGTTTACTCCTAACTTCTAGGAAAATATTAAATGGAATATAATTATGATGATTCTAAAAAATTGTAGTATTTAAACATTGACGCCTTTCATCTCGTCAATGTAAACCTATATTATTATATTTTGAGTTACCTTTATATATGTACTTAAGATAATATAAAACTTAAAATAATATGAATTATTTGATATATAATTTACGGTTGATTCATTCATTTATTTAGCTTTTTGATTGATTATGAATTGTTCTGTGTATAATCAGTCGGTACACAAGCTGCTGTCCACAAGAGCAGATTTGCCAATTGTTGGTCGGAGCTTGTAAAAGGTCTGGTGGGGAAAGGTTCCAAGCTCAAACATGTTCCCGAAAAAATCCATGTAAACCTTTTGGAGTCACATTTGCGCCAGTAGTGATTTTGCTAAAGGACACGCGGGTCCAAGGCCGGCCGTACCCAGTACCCTTTGTGAGAAGAAAAACATGTGCTCTTTCATTTTCGTTCTGTATGAACCATCAAACTCTGTGTTTATTGAGTTCTCAAATTGTCAAGATAAAAGTAGAAATCAGAGATGAAGAGGGTCCAGTGTGTGGTTGGTTATTTTTATTTTCAAGGAAATTGATGTTTAAGCAAAGATTTCATGTAGTTGATCCTTGAAAGTTGAAAACGATATTTGAATTTAAAATGTACTGAAAAAAGTGGACAAGAAGAAATTTTAAAAAATATATATATAAAAGGAAAGGCTTAAGTAACGCTGGGCCAGGGTGTAAGCTACTTAGATCAAGCAAATTTTTAACAAAATCGATCTGGATCTCAAGGATAAACGGAGAAGATGGTAAACTTTAGAACCTGATAACTACTTTCAATATTTTGTAATAGCTATATATGTACGTTTATTTTACTACAAAAAACTTAGGTAAAGCCACCTAAAGTGTTATTTATTAAATAAAAGACCGAAATACATAATATGATAAACAGCCTAGGGGCCAAAAAAAAAAAAAGCAAACTATTCCTATCGGAATTTATTTATATTTGATTCTGATAACAAATGTTTTCATGTGACGCGCTTTTTGGGTATCAATTTCAAGGGTACAAGCTTCCTCAATGTTATTCCTAGACTTTCATTCATGTCTATGGTCTCTGGAGTAACGTTGCTGCCCAACTCCCAATCAAAATGGTGAAGTAGAGAGGCAAGGGTAAGATGAAGTATTCGGTCAGCCAATGAGATGCCTACGCAAATTCTTCTTCCAGACCCGAATGGAATCAACTCAAAATTCTGTCCCTTGTAGTCAATGTTTGATCCAAGAAACCTCTCAGGCTTGAAAGACATGGGATCTTCCCAACAATCAGGATCTTTTCCTATTGCCCATACATTCACGAAAACTTGTGTGCCTTTTGGTATAAGGTATCCCATGAATTCGGTATCTTGCAATACATTCCGAGGAACCAGAAGGGGAGCTGGAGGATGTAACCTTAGAGTTTCCTTAATGACAGCCTTTAGATATGGCAATCCATTCATATCTGTCTCTTCAACTTTTCTGTTTTGTCCAACAACTCGATCAAGCTCCTCCTTAGTCTTTCTCATAGCCTCAGGATTGCCGAGTAGCTCAGTCATAGCCCATTCAACAGTGCTGCTTGTAGTTTCTGATCCAGCAAAGAACATTTCCTGCACGATAACGAACGCAGTTAATATTAATAATTAAATTATGATGCTGGTTTTAAACTTGCGCGGTAAACTATTCAAGCAGTTGTTTAGGATGTGCTTTTTTATGAATTTGGAAGTGTGGCATATTTTTTAATGTACGTAAAATGCAAATATTAATTACATATCCTTTAAATAAATTCAAATACTATATTCTAGATCCAATACCAAAACACATTTTTTACTTAAACATCAAATCGTTATAAAAGTAAAAACACAAATTCATAAACAAATGCACGTCTAATTACCACTAAGATTATGTTGAGATTTTGATAAGAGATTCTGTCAGGTCCTTCTTTCCCATCACCTTCATACTCCAATAACGCATCCAGGAAGTCCCTTGTCTTATTTGTTTTCAACTTAGGATCCTCAACTCTTTCTTTCACAAAGCTTGAAACTATCTCCATGGCACGTCCCATGTCCCTTGCCATGTTTCTTTTGAGCCCCTGAGGATCCATTATTTTCAAAACTGGCAGAAAGTCGGCCAGATTTGGCTTTCCGGCCCACCCCATTACCTTTTTCATCGCGGTAAAGAAATCCGTCCCTTCCTTCGAGTTTGAGTCTAGAAGATCCCGTGATAGAGTAAGATTGCCAACAATGTTGAAGGCCATGACGAAGAGGTAGCGAGACAAATCAATCTCGCCTGGTTCTTCCCGTTCTTGTGTTGCTGCCGCATCCTCCTCGATGTACTGCAACATGTTATCAATGCACTTTCGCCTGATGAGAGCCGTCTCATTGATTCTTTTGTTGACTAAGAACTCACCTGAGGAAAGACGTCGAAGTAAGCGCCAGTAGACGCCATATCGGCCAAATGCAAGTGAACCCTGGTTGTAGTTATGAGCTGTCCATACAGCTGGACACTTTCGATCGCAAAAGGTATTGTCGTGATGCTTGAAGAGTTGAGATGCAGCATCAGCTGACTGTATCACCAACGTGTTCATGGAACCAAGCTTTAACCAAAGTAAAGGTCCATACTTCGGTCGGAGCTTGTAAAATGTCTGGTGGGGAAAGGCTCCAAGCTCAAAGATGTTTCCGAAAATTGGCCAACCTGGAGGCCCTGGAGGTCTTCGTTTACCTTCTCTGGACTCTTTGCGGTTCAACTGAAGAGTAAGGGCTGCACACAAGAGCAAACTTGACAAAATTATAATTAGCCAACTCAAGGCGCTCCCCATCTCCTTAATTTGTCTTGATAAATGATGATTCTTTCTCTTCTCCGCTCGACCTTATATGCTAGTTGCATGGCTTGAATATCATTCATAATCTTTAATTTCAACCACTCACGTCCTTTTTCTAAAAGTTTTAGATAGTGATACCATTATTTTTCTAACTATTAATATAAACTTACTCATACAAATTTATATAATATTATTAAATAATTATCATATTATTTCTAATAATTAATATAATTAAAATTTAAAATTAAATTATCAAATCAAATCATAACATATTAATTTATAAAAATAAATTTATAAAAATAATACTACTTCTAACGTTGAGTTAAAAAAAAAAAAAAACAAATAAATATATTTGCCCCTTTATTAACAAGTTTTTTTCTCCAAAGAGTAATGACAAGTCATGGAGCTTCATAATTATCAATCTCAGGGGACCCGTTGAGAAAGCGAAATTGAGCCGTCCTATCTGAGCAATAATTGAATATGACAAGAAAGCGTCATGATGTACTAAACATTAGTGAATGGAATTTTCTTTTATAGGAAATTACCGAAAAAATTTCACCTCCAGCTTAGAGACAAAATAAACAAAAAATGAATTAACCTATATTATTATATTTTGAGTTACATTTATATATATACTTAAGGTAATAAAAATTTAAAATAATAAGTATTATTCGATATATTGATAGTTACTGGTCCATGGCTTTCCACGTTTACAAGTTTTTCTTTAAAGCTTGTTTGATATACAGTACAATATTGTATTGTATAACATTAAAAAATTATATTATGTTTAAACAGATTTTGAGCAGTATTGGATAGCATAATACGGATGCTGTAGCAGGCACTATTTACATAGGATTTGAATGTTTTTATATCAATCCTACCTATGAGTTGACACCGTATAAGCTTATTTTTATCTCAATTTTTAACAATAAAAATAAAAAATTTTATAAAATAAATAAATAAATATTTATATTATTAGTAAATAATTTATTCAATATTGAAATAAAAATTACTTATTTAAATAAATAAAAATTTATTAAATCAATTTTTATTTAAAATTTTTATTTTGAAATAATTTTAATTACTATTTAAATTAAACTTTTCATATTATAATTTTTTTCTAACTTTTATCTAATACAATACTTTATCAAATATAGTATACTATTATGTCTTATCCAATCTTATCTTCTACTATCTAATTTAATCAAATTCAAATAAATTTATACTATCGAATACATCAAATATACCTTTAGTGTTCTTAATTATGGATATTTATTTATTTATTTAGCTTGTTGATTAATTATGAATTGTTGTTCATGTGTAGAATCAGTTGGTATACAAGGCCGCTGCCCGCAAAAGCAAACTTGACAAAATTATAAGAAAATTCAAGGCGCTCTCCATCTCCTTAATTGCTGCTGATATATGAGGAGGACCTATCTTCCCCTGCGACCTAATCTTCGATTTCAACCAATCACGTCCTTTCTCGAAAAAAAAAAAGACATTAAGCTACAATAACGTTGCTAAGTAGTACGGCCAATCATGTCGCTTTTTTTGTCTACAAATAAAATAATATTAGGAGAGCGTTTATTTTCTATTTCCTTGACCAATATTGTTTTTTAATTAATGTATCCAAATTCAATATATATGTAAATCAATAATTAAAAATTTATATCTAATTTTATATCAAATATATATATATATATGTATGTATGTATGGCAAGTCAATATGATGAATCCTACAAATTTCCCTTGAATAAAAGTTTTGTTTCTCATTTCATATTTTTATATCTAAATTTTGTGTATTATTCTTGAAAATTAAGAGTTTTATTGTTGTTAATGAAAAAATTAGCCGATTTTTTTTTTTTTAAGAAGGATTCAAATTTATTTTGCGCAGGGGAACAGCTTGAAAAGTGAAAATGACAATTGATTCCCACGCTTGCATTAATTGAAATTGACAATAACACATGTGATGAATAATTCATAGTGTTTTTTACAAGGAAAAAAAAAAGTTTCTACCCTTTGGTTCGACACGAAATTAAAATGACCCAAAATTATTTACTCCTAACTTATAAGAAAATATTAAATGGAATATAATTATCGTGATTATAATAAAAAACTGCTCTTTTAAACATTAATGCCGGTAATCTTTGTAAATTTAAAATTTATATTATTTTTTATTTTTAGAATAATAACCGTATAAAATTGATTGTGTAATTAACAAGTAGTCAGCTTAACCTAAGAAACCAAATAGTAAGATTATTTGAAGCTAATTCCAAAAATTTGTAAAATTTTGTATATTTAGTTGAAATCTTAGCGTCATCAATAAAATTTTTCCTATACAAAATAAATAGAAGAAAAGAGAGAATGTAATAAAATCTTATCTACTCATTATTAATAAAATTCACATAACAGTAACAGAAAATCAAGGAAAAAAACTTAGAAGAGAATCCTAAATTCCTAATTCTTTCCACTAAAGTTCTACTTCTTCATGATTAGTTATTCTTCATTAGCTACTTGCCAAGTATTATTGTCTACTTTCTTTGGGTTAATCACTTACTGTGTCTTTTTTGAAGATATTTACAATTATGTTTCTTGCAAGTATTGTTGACTCCAAGCCTTGGGTTTATTACTTCGCCTTTTTTGAAGATATTTACGTTATGCTTGGGTTTCGTGGGCCGAACAAGCGCAAAGGTTAATGCAATATCTTCTTAAATATCTTTTACAGAGAGCTATCATCGGACTCCATTATTTTTTAAACAAAAGAACTCCCTAAGTTATCAAAAACCATCACAGAACCCCTAACCAATAGTTTCATCACGTTTGAGTTAAGACCTCCAAGGATATTAGTGATAATTATCTATAATTAAAAATGGAAAAATATTGTTAGTGTGCAAGTGTAACTAGGTATTTGCTTGTCATATTTGAGTTGTGTCATGATATGAAATAATGAAATTTTATCTAACACGGATTTGACCCATTTAAATTTTAATTATTAATGTCAAGATATGAAACACGAATATAATATGGTTATAAAACATGTCATCCATGTATATCATGATCATATATTTAACTTACATGATTTATCTAATTGTTTAATCTATTTATACATAATTAATTATATTCTATATATTTATACCTAGTTAATCTCTTATGTCAAATATGACGCATAATCAAACCATGAAGCACCAAGCACAAAATGGAAAGTAAGCAAAAGCATTAAGATTCAAGACTTCTCCTCAAATTCAAACTCTCTAATTATTATTTCGTTTGATTTACCTTCTCTATCTTTTGCTTTTCCTTCCATTTTCTAAGCAATTAAAATACTTAATTATAAGGAAAGAGAGCCACAAAGAAAGAACACCTTGACCAAGCTGATGTAGGCCGACTCTTCCGAAGACCTCACACTTTCAATTTGACTCTTCACCGGCAACTGAGCTTTCGTCTCTGAGCTTTTAGAATCTCTTATTGTGTTTTCATTAATATTTGTTGAATATGTACCGAAATCTGGGATTGGAGTACTAGGATCTCTATTTGATTCATTTTGCTTGAAACCAGGGAGTAAGTTGGGGCTTCAATTTGAGAAAGAAACTACTGTTCCAATGGAGTTAGAGTCTGTCTGGGAGGATATGGAGGAATGTCAAAGTCCTGGCCTTACCAAAGCTATAGGAGTCAGCAATTTCTCATGCAAGAAGCTTGAGAAGTTACTTGCAACTGCAAAAATCCTCCTGCTGTCAATCAAGTAAATCATAACAAATAATATTAATAATATTAATATTAATAATTAAGATACTTGCATTGCTTAGAAAAGATAGAGACAACAATTTCTACAAAAGTTAACACAAAATGGACCACATTAACATGATCCACAAGAATTTCTATAAAAGATAGACAGTGACTATACATATATGCCAGTCTTGACAACAATTTCTAACAATTTCTATAAAAGTTAACAGGGAATGCACCACATTTACATGATCCGGAAAAGTTTATATAAAAGACAAACAACGAATATACATATATGCTAGTCTTGACAACAATTTATATAAAAGTTAACACAAAATGGACCACATTAACATGATCCACAAGAATTTCTATAAAAGATAGACAGCGACTATACATATATGCTAGTCTTGGCAACAATTTCTATAATAGTTAACAGGGAATGCACCACATTTACATGATCCGGAAAAGTTTATATAAAAGACAGACAACGAATATACATATATGCTAGTCTTGACAACAATTTATATAAAAGTTAATACAAAATGGACCACATTAACATGATCCACAAAAATTTATATTGAAGATAGACAACGAATGAATATACGTATATGCTAGTCTTGATAACAATTTCATTTAAAAAAAAAAAGTTAACACGAAATGGACAACATCAGGGGTGGACCTATGTTTGGGCCCGAGGGGGCCTGAGCACCTCCAACCCAAACAATAAGTCCTAAATGTGACGAAAGAAATATCATTTTGCTGCCAATTGTTTTAAAGTTCGGTAGATTGGCCCCTCTAAGCGAAATAGGAGGCAAAATATAGTATAAATTTACTATAAATAAGTTATGATTCTGCATACGAACCTTCCAAATTTTTCATATTCATAAATGACTAATGAATTTTTAAATGCTATATTTATGATTTATATTGCAATTATCTTTTTTTATTTATTTATTTTTATTATCCCACTCTTAAACAAAACTTAACCTTTTTATATTCAAACTTTATTGTTTTGAACTCCTCAAAATTTTAGTTACAAAAGGAAACTCTCTCTCTCTCTCTCTCTCTCTCTCTCTCTCTCTCTCTCTCTCTCTCTCTCTCTCTCTCTTTCTTGACTTGCTTTTTTTCAATACGTAATATGTAATATATAACAAGTGTTAATATTTAAAACTTTAGTTTTCTTTCATCCTTTTTCACATTTGTTAAATAATATATATTTTAATACTTCATTCCTGAATTATAAGAGTTTATGTTTGATTAATGTTCGTAAACTAAATGTTTAACCCATCAATATATTTTCATATACTTGAACCTATAATATGATCCTACATTTTGTCAACCCCAAAACCGAAATTCTAGGTCTGCCAAGGACCACATTAACATGATCCACAAAAATTTCTATAAAAGATAGAGAGCGAATATACATGTATGCTAGTTTTGACAACAATTTCTATAAACGTCAACAAGAAATGGACCAGTCAACACAATAACAAGAAGTTTAATATCAAATTGCTTTTAGGTTTAGTTTTTAAAAACCTATTTTGCATGTACAACCTAGTTTGTAATTAATTTATAAATTATAATAAACTATAAAGAATTATTATATATAATTGACTCATTATTTTAACTTATTATTAAAAGGAGGCAAGTTATAAAATATATTTAAAATATTAGACAATTCTTCATCATTGTTTATTTATTTGAAAAAGTGTATTTAATCTTAAAAGATGTTTTAGATAGATCTTGGGATGAATGTTGAACAAATCTTTAAATATATTTAACGTTAAATTAAATTTTAAAGTTTTTATGAATTTTAAAATATTTTTTATGGATTTCAAAATATTTTTCTTATCACATTAGAATTCCACTAATTTTTATATCAAGTATACGAAGTTACAAGTTGTATGATATATTATTGTTAGATAAAAATAAAAATTAAATAAGTTAGATGTGGATAATACACTTTAAATTAGTTGGAGTTCAGATTTTCAAAATTAAATTCAATAAACCAATGAGTTGGACTTCATTAATAAAATTTAAGATGATGCGGCTACAAAACTATACAATCCACATGAACACAATCCATTGTTAAGTGTAATCCAAAGTGGAGATGAACCCACTTTGGCAGCAGAAGAAGCTGAGAGAGTTCTGAGAGAGTCATAGATTGTGAAGTGCTGAAAGAGAATGCAAATGCCAATGGAAGGACGCTTGCTCAGGTAATTATTGAAGTTGGTAACTAATTAGAACCTCAGTTTGTTGAGTAGTTGGGATTTAGGATGATCTATTCTATATCTGTCATTTTATTTTCTATTTAACCAATCGGTTGTTAACTTATAATACAAATTGAGATGGTTACTTTGTAATCATTGAATGGAAGATTAATTTCGGAGATTGTTTTGGTGGATGTAAGGGTTTCTTTGAGAGAGGATTAGTTGTGAAGAGCTTTAACAAAGAAAGGATGACAGAAAATCTTGAGATATTTAATTGGAAGTTTTTACCCAAGATTGAACAAATTCCGCAGCCTAGAGGAGATCTTGCTGAGTACTACGTATCAGAGAACGTTCCTTACAAGTCTGTCGAGGAATTTTAGGATGGAGAAATCTAAGGTCAGTTCAGTATGCATGCATGGCTCTAATTTCTGCAATAATTTGTAATATTGTATATCTAAAATCGCTTTAAATTTCATGAACTTGCATTGTTTGTATGCCTGTAATGGATGAATAAACCTTACCTTTAAGTTTCTAAAATTGCTTTATACTTTTCCTAACAAAGGGTATCATATCCAAAGCTTATTTTGTGGGTATTTGCTCGCTTTAATAAAATGGAGGATTCTAATGCAACTTTATTAAGAAAAGTATACCACAAATACAAATCAACAACAATAACGTAGCAGAAAAATCAAACTTTTTTCCTTGATATGCAATGAATGAGCTAGCAAACTAATCAATAATCACCAAACAATAAGGCAACTAAAATCTCAACCAAATCAACAATTAACCATAAACCAATACAATCAAATTTTTATTTGGAAAACCCATAAAGTAACCGAAAAAACTACAGGATCATAGCCCGATATCGAGTCTTCCACTATCGTAATGATAGGTTTACAAAGTTCATCTCACAAATTTAAAATAAAAGGTACAAAACAATAACCATAAACATCTTGAGTAAATAACTTCTTGGCTGAGCAAAACAATTACATCATCAAATATTGGTAGAATGATCTACAAGTAATGTCAACAAAAGGTAAGTTTGGTGTTCCTAATATTGGGTTTAAGAAATTAGACAAAAGAGAGATTAAATGAAAAATTCAAACCAGTAGATTCAGAAAGGAGGATGCAAAGTTCCACTCCAGTTTTTAGCAAAATTGGAGGCTGTTTCACCACTTGATGATAAGGATCAAGCTTGAAACCTGCCAATTTCTCTATTCTCTCGCTGCACCTCTTTTTCTCTCCTTCTTTTTTTCTTTTTCATTATCTGTGTCACACTTTCCTCAACGCCCACTTCACTTTGCTTTTTGCTATTTGTTTTTTTTTTTAATATTTTGTTTTTGTCTTGTTTTGTTTTTATTGTTCTTTCATTTCATTTCATGGGCTTTATTTTATTATTAAAAGAATTGGGCTAAGCCCATATTTGGCTCCTATCCACACATAACACGGGAAGCCCAACACTTACTTGATCCTCAATTAAAAACTTATAAACTAAATAAATCACGTAAAAGCAAAAAGCTTTTTAGTAACTTATTTGATCTAAAAATTGGCTAGGCTCTAGGCTTCCATCCAGCAATTCAACATAAGATCCTCAACTCCAGCAAGATGAGTATTAAACATGGGCAATAAAGTACAGGTCATCCCCTCATAATAAGAAAAAAGAAAATCTATTTATTATATTTTTCTTTCATTGCATAAACTAGTAAGCAGGGTATGTTTAATATTAATCCCACATTAAGGTACAAGGCAATAAAATACAGTATGCCAAGCAGAGAAAGGCCCCAATGCTTTCTTTGTTGTTATTACTTTGCTAAGCAACAATTTCCACTTGGCTTCATCTTTCTTGCTCTGTTGCTGCATTTTTTCCTTGAAATGCCTAGCAATCGGTCAAGAGAGAAACGTTATAGCCATTGACAATATTCAACATGATGAACACTTAAATATGCATGTTTAATAAGAGTTTAGTTCATCATATTGCATTAATAGTGTCATTAAATTCCTCAACTTAAGCATATTTGTAGCATTTGCATCTTTGGAATTAATTCCTCTTAATTTTGGTTTTGTTACAGGTTCGGTAAAATGGGCATAACTCTCTATTTATAGATCAGAATGGTGCAATTCTTAATGTTTTGGAAAGCTGATTCAATTGTCTACAAGATTGCATTTCACAAGCATCATCAAATTCGGGCTCTTAGTGGACCAAAATTGGGCTTGAAGTGAACCCATCTACAGTCTCGGCCCAGTCTGACCAGGCCTCAGTATTTGGACCGTATCTCCCAAAATACGTATCCAAATTGTGCAAATCAATATGTTCTAGAAAGCTGAGAGAAATATCTACAACTTTCATGAAGACATGTGATTAAAATTCACAACATTTCGATGTCAAAATTGATGGTCAAAGTCGGTGCCTAATGATCCCAATTGTCAAAGATATTTACAACTAATATTTGACAATTATGCCCTTGTAATTTGACAAGTTTGCCCCTGGATGTATCTATAAATAGAGGTGCCTTGTGACCCATTAGGGCATCTTGGCCTTGGCTGGAACATTTTGGCTTTGGCTAGGATCTTGTATTGTGTTTTGTGTGTTTATGTTATTAATGAATTTCCTTTTTCTTGCATTTTATTTTCTTTCTATTATAATGTTCTTCTAATTTCTCTTTTGCTAAGGTGAAAGGGTGAAACCCTTGATATGAGAATAAGGATTCTCTAACCCTTAATATGTGCTTAATAATCTTAATCTTATAATGTTTATTCAATATGATTTATATTTAATTTCTTAATCAATCTTGACACCACTCGTAAAGTGGAGGTCTTGATCCATTGTCGACAATCCTTGGCACATCAAATGCTTGGATCCTTTCTAGATGATGTATGGTTCTTCCTTACCGACACGAATCTAGTTAGGAACCTTGATTTGTTGTAGACATATGATGATTGGCACATTGGATGCTTGAACCCATTTACAAGAAGTGGTATAAATATTGGTAATGAAACAAATATAATTCATATAACTAAAATGGGTTAATTATCCTTATTTGAAATATCAAGGGCGGATCCCCTAACCTTAGCCTTCATTGTTATTGTGTTAATTCCTCTTGTATTTTAATTATTCTATTGTTTATGAACTTTTTATTTTATTTACTATGGTAGGTTCTACCACCTTATGAAATTGTTCTTTAATTTACTATGGTTGGTTATACCACCTATTTCCATGGATGGTTTTACCTCCTCTTGCTTTTTGTTTTATATTTGAATGGTCGGTAATACCACCTACCATCTTACATACTTGTTGATATTATCATGTCACCTCTTTGAATCATCCATATCACATTTGTTTAGCTTATAATTTGTAACGCTTAAATTCCCTTCCTCGTGGATCGACCCCGGTCTCACCGGGTTTTATTACTTCGACACTCCTATACTTGGGAGACAATCCTTTTTCGGATGTGTCACAACAATTTCATGTAACTTCATTGCCTTGTTGGTTGAAGAAAAAACAATATCAGTTGCCACAAACAATCTAACTGACAAAATTAAAAATGGATCAACTTTCAACCACAAACACGAATGACCGTGAATTTTTAAATTTGGTATCAATGTCAACTTGCTGTCAAACTTAATGGTTCAAAACCTTCAACGCCCCCCATTCCATCAGCTGCTAAATGAAATTGGCAAAACTTCAAATCTAGGGATATAACTAGCCTCTATTCCCAAGTTTGGTCTCATTCCAGGCGATGACTTAGAGAGTTTAAGGAACAGATAGGTTATGCTGTTACATGTCATCCACACCAAACTTCTAACATGCATATGCAAGCGACATATGAACATGGAGTGCAAGCTTCATCTTCCTTACAAAGCGGAACCTTGCACAAATCACGCTTTTTACACATTCGAGAATGTAGTTCAAGCAGTTGCCACATGCGCTTGCAGTGAACACATGTTGTGAATTTTGGGCTTTTCACAAAAGCATTCAATCCAAGATATTGACAAGATTATAATGAAACCATAAGCAAGAAATCAAACAAGAAAATAAAGAAGATAGAAATACCATATTTATAGTGCTTCGGCTAATCAAGCCTACGTCCACTTTGGAGATCTCAGCAGCAGCTTTATTTCAGTCAATAATAATGAGGAATACAAGAATATCAATAGCAATAACAAGGATTTAACCTTACAGCTTCCTTATGCATACCGACAAGATAACACCAATTGTCGATACATGCCTCCAAGAAAAGACTAGAGAACAACTCCCATGGGTACTCGATCTATCTCATGATTTACAATCCCAAACCGTAGCTTCCAAGATCACCCAAAACGTTAGCATCCTTGTCCGCTCCCAAGGCTCTTAAAATGTTTAACTAGTCTTTTCTCCCACACAACTTGCTGTGTATTGTGTGCCAACTATCTTCACTCATTATACAAGGCTTTATATAGGGTCAAGAGTCTTCTTCCTGGTCTATCCATGATTTCTAGACTAGAAGCTCAACTAAAAATCTTCTTATTTCAATTTCCTTGTTCAACTATGAGTCACCTAGATTATCCTAATTAAAACAAATTACAATCAAACTCAACTTCCTAGTTTGATACAAATTCCAATTTATTTTAATTATACTCTAGAAACAAATCCTATATTACCTCATATTTTAACAAGACAAAAACATAAATAACAATCGCCACCTTGTTTTGTCTTCAATCATTGTTGATTCCACGTTGAAGAAGGATTCCCAATCCATGTTATCATGCAGGCACGCAATCTCTATTACGCAGGAGCGCCAACTCTCTGCCTAAAGCATTGTCCAAACTACGAACGTTGCACATGAATGCCACACACTTTGTGCGGGAGTGCCACCCTCCTAGTAAACTTGCGTAGGAGCACAATTCATCTTTCATGGGCATGCAAGCGTTTCAGATCTGATTCTGAACTTTTGTTCTTCATTCTGGCTGCTGCTCTCCACCAACCCATTAGGGCATCAAGTGTATTTGGTTTGAATCAAGTCCAAGCAATGCTTGAACTTGCTAACTGTCCTACCAAACCAATCCAACACTTTTTCCATATACCTCTTTTGTCGTGCTTCATCTATTCCACTAGTATTAGGACCACTAGCCGATTTATTCACCAAAGGCTCCACCTTAAACCCAAATTGCTCTCTCCCATTACTAGCATGGGATGCTTCTTCACTCTCAATCAAAGTGTATAGACCATTATTAAGTTTGCCCTTCATAACGGTCGCCACATCATTAACGATTTCCATGTAGCCATTCTCAATCTTGACTACACATCCTAGATTATCAAGCACACTAAGAGATATCATATTCTTCCTCAACTCAGGGACATACTTCATGTTACTAAGAAAACGATCACAGCCATCAAACATCTTGACTTCGATTGAGCTAACCCCAACTATCTTGCAAGCTTGGTTGTTACCAAGGATAACAGTTCCCTCCACCTTATCATTCAAGGAATGAAGCCATCATTTATATGCTCACATGTGGAATGTGTTGACCCAGGTATGGCAACCCAAGAGGGGGGGTGAATTGGGTTTTTATTTCTCAAAACGGATTTGCAAACTTTTCTTGAAAGATCAAAATTATTTAACTCTTTCTTTGAGAATAAAGGTGAAGAAGATGAAAATAGAATGCAATCAAGAGAATAGAAATAAAGAACAATCACAAGTGCAAGTTAATGTAAAGAGATAGGGATAGAGAGAGTGCAAACTCAATTTACGTGGTTCGGCAAACCTTGCCTACGTCCACGGGCTCCTAGCTCCACGAGCTAAGCTTTTCACTAAGTTGTAGAAATCTTTACAACTTGCTTGATGAACAACCTCACCAAGACTTTTTCCTTTCAACTCTTGATAACACCACACCAAGAGTTCTTCTTGATGAACAACCTCACCAAGGCAACTTTCTTCAACCCTTGATAACACTACACCAAGAGTTCTTCTTGAGGAACAACCTCACCAAGGCAACTTTCTTCAACCCTTGATAACACCACACCAAGAGTTCTTCTTGATGAACAACCTCACCAGGGCAACTTCCTTCAACTCTTGATAACACCACACCAAGAATTCTTCTTGATGAACAACCTCACCAAGGAAACTTCCTTTAACTCTCAATAACACACAACAAGAGTTCTCTCAAGGATAACTATTATCCTTTACAAGAATATCTCACTCTCACCATAATACAAGAACAAAGTAAATTTTTACAACAAAAGTACAACTCTTTTAAAAGAGTAGATAAAGAATATAAAAGCTCTCTAGACTTGATATTTCTCTTGTTTTTTTTTTTTGCTTGATAAATGCTTCTCTTGCTCTTGTCTTTTTGAATGCATGCATGGGAGAAGGGCTCCTTTTATAGGCAAATTGGATGAACTTAATCAAGTGAAGACACCATCTCCAAATTTTCTGCCCACCATAAAATTCGTAATTTTGTCTGCCATTTTTGTCAATGTTCCGTTTGAAATTTGAAAATATTCAAAACATAAAAGATCTGTAAATTTGAATAAGCTTTCCAATGCATCAAGAATCAAGTCATTTGGATATCTGTAGCTCAAGATATGGCCAAAACACCATTCGGTGCTCATGTGACTTGATTTTTCTTTCTTGTGTCAGTCCACCAAATTGAATGATAATTCTGTCAGCCTTCCGTTTGAAATTTAAATTTCTTCAAAACATAAAAGATCTGAATATTTGAATAAGATTTCTAAAACATTAAGAATCAAAGCATTTGGATATCTCTATCTTAAGATATGGCCAAAACACCATTTAGTGCTCATGTGAGTTGATTTTTCTTCTCTGTGTCAGTCCACCAAATTTCATGTCAATTATATCAGCCTTCCATTTGAAATTTGAATTTCTTCAAAACATATGAAATTTTCTTCATTAAGTCATCTTTCCAATTCCGTAAGAATAAAGTCATTTTGATTTTTCTAGCTTAAGATATGTCCAAAGGAGTATTTGGTGCTCATGTCAGCTGCTTCCATTTGTCTTTCAATTTGTATGATGATTTGGACAACCTTGCACTTGAAATTTGAATTTCTTTAAAACATGTGAAATGTTATAAATTGAGTAAGCTTTCCAAAGGCTTAAGAATCACATTATTTGGACATTTGTAGTGAAATATATGACCAATTGATTGAACATTGCTCATGTGTCACATTTCTTGAATCAAACCTTGTTCTTAAACTTTGGTGCCTTTAACATATAGTCTTCTCCTTAGCTTCAACACTTCATTTTAATAAGCCTTTTCTTGATTTTACAATTATTTCAATGATATTACTCTTGCACACAAATAAACATGTTAGTAAATCTCAATGAATCAATATGTATTGTTATCATCAAAATTATCATGTAGGCGTAGGGCTAACAGAATGAACTACCAGAGTCAAGAATCTATTCCTTTTGTCTTCCATTACCGAATGCACCAAAACTTCACTGGATTCATATCCTCCAAAAGCCGCATCTCCATGCTCTTACTTTTTATCTCCTTGATGCTTTAATCTTTTCAGACAATCTTTTCGAAGATGTCCCAAGTTGATATAGTGAAAACACCGGAACTTAGATTTGTCAAGCTTCTTTGATGACGATTGATTCCTACTTTTTTTTACTTTTGATAGTAAGTGCTTCATTGCTGCCCTCGATACTCACATTACAAGAATTTTTTTCATATTTGACGGTTTTAAATTTATTTATTTAGCGGTTTTTTTAAAAAGTGCCTCTTATAACACATAATTGAAAGTCAAACCCACTTTTGTTTCATATTTGACGCATTTTGTCTTTACTTTAATTATATATTTGTCATATTTCTAAATGAATGACTAATATGTAGAAATAAACCTTACCTATATATTCATCTATTTCTCACTCTTCCTTATTGACTTTCACTTTCCCTTCTACTCTGGCCCTAGCTGCGCCTCACTTTCCCTTTCACTTCCTCTCTTATCCATAGCAGCTCACTTCACTCTCTCTTTATAGCTCTTTGACTAAAACAGCAAGTGCAACACCATAACAATGACGACATTGTTTCCTCTTAAGCATGTTACGAAGTCCAACTTTGACTCCACACTTACCTCAATCTCCCTTCTAGAAATCTCATCGATTTCTCTAGATCTAGTAGTTTCCTTCCCCTTCTTTTTTACTTTTATTTTTTGAAATTCTAATTCGATCTCTTTTTTTTTTTTTACATTGATTTCATTCTGGTCAATCTATACGCTATTTTGAAATTGTTTGATTTGGTTTTATTCCTTAATATCAAAGCCTGCATTTTGTTTTGTGTACTCATTTGAGGAATATGGGTATTGTGTTAGGAATGAGTTCTTTCTAGGCTTCAATAGCTATTCATCAGCCATAACTAGTTCGTCAAGTAAGCCAGCAAATGAAAAATGAAAACTTGAAAGCAGAATAGTCAACGTGAAGGTGGAAAAGAAAATAAAGGTCAGCTTGGATTTCATTCTAGTCAATCTATATGCTATTTTGAAATTGTTTGATTTGGTTTTATTCTTTAATATAAAAGCCTGTATTTTGTTTTGTGTACTCATTCGAGGAATATGGGTATTGTGTTAGGAATGAGTTCTTTCTAGGCTTCAATAGCTATTCATCAGCCATAACTAGTTCAGCAAGTAAGCCAGCAAATGAAAAATGAAAACTTGAAAGTAGAATAGTCAACGTGAAGGTGGAAAAGAAAATAAAGGTCAGCTTGGATTTCATTTACCTAATTTTCTTTTTTCGATTTATAAGCCCATTGACATATTAGATCTTAGCTGTTAGTTTGCAAACATAGGATTTGAAGAGGATTAATTGTTGACTCCTCCTTTCAATGAAAATGGTTTCCTCGTTCACTCTATCTTTCCTAGATGGTGTTCATATTACAAATACTAGCTATTTTTATATGAATTGTATTTGCAGAGAATTCATTTGGGTTTTGTCAATGGTTGGAGTTTGGCTTCTTTTAGAGCGACCAAAATTTGTTCTTCACAGATGAGTACTATTGGTCTCTTCTATTTTATTATGATTATTTTAATAGCGTTTGCTTTTATGAAATTGTCAATGACCATTTCTAGTTGTAACCATCACTTAAGGTTTGTCATTTTGATGATTTGATTCTCAATTCTATATAGAACTTTTGGTTGCTTAATAAGTTTAAGATTTAATAGTTGTATATGTAGACGAAACCAATGACCCTTTACAATCTTTTAGACCAAGTTTTCAATTTTTTGTATGGTACTTGATTGTTTATAATCTATTATGGTTTCAACTTCCATAAATAATTGCTTAGCAACTGTCAAACTTGACAGTTTACTAATGGTTTGTCAGAGGCTTTGGGTTCAATTCCTCAAGGGCACCTACTTGGTCAAAATTTCTTGCGTTTTTTGTGTCCCAAAGTTTGTGATTTTGGTGGTTTGAACTCTATTTTATTAAGCTAGATTGAGTGGTTTATGGATTATAAAGCAAATGAAATTTACTTACCTATGGGCACATTTGATTGGTTGTGTACTAGAAGGTTAATGCATTAGCCATAATCAAATAATGAAGTAACACAATCATTTTTAAAGCATTAGCCATGCCACGCCAACATGATGACCACCAACTCTAGGTTTAAAAATTTAATATGCAAAAAAAAAAAAAATACAAATATGTTCTCAATACAAGCATTATAAGAACAAATAATATCTTAATATATATAACTTGAAAAATAAAATCTAAATAATGTATAAAATATCCTTAGTAAGAAAAGCCCATGTTCAACATGTTTCCAAAGTCTTCAGCCCTACTTCCATTAGTATTTAAGAATTTTTTTTTAACATTTGATTTACATAATAATATATATTGAGCTATGTAATTATAGCTACAAAGTAGAAAGGAAAAGATAATGCTCAGCTTCCAAAGTACATATATAGAAGAAATAATTTTTTTTATTGGGCATATAGTTAGGCTTGTCAATTGTCCTTGTGGAGGTGTCTACCTCTGTCTCCCCCTTTCTTCCTGCTTATAGTTTGGGTAAAAATTGTTTATCTAATGACTATTGGCTATTAATTTAGTGAGAATTAGCAAAATTGGTATTAGAAATTTGATTTTTTATTTTTAAATTTTTAATATAGTAATTATTTATTTTAATAATAAATGTTTGTAATATTTTTGGCTTTTTTCCTTCTTGGAGTTTCGTCTTAAACTTTGTCCTTCCAAGTTGCATGTTTTCGAAAAAGCTTTCATGAATGAAAGGAAGGTTACCAGTAGTCCAATAGGTAATGTTGCTTTTAGTTCTTGATATATAAGATTATAATTTAATTATTTGCTTTATATGCGTTATTACTTGTTTTCTATTTGAGGACTTACTTATCAAGTAAATATTTATACAATATTAATTTTCAATAGTCCACAGTTGTATTTGTGCTCATTGATTATTAATTTGCTTTTTAGAATGTTGCAGCTTTCATTGAGGTGACTGTACATTGAGATAACTTTTACCATTTTCATTACTATAGAAGATCAAATGGTTGCTAAAATTCTGTTGAAAGATAAGTTTAGTTTTGTACTGCAAATTAACATAAACTTAGACATGATTATGAAAATATATCAATAGACCCGAAATTATATTTTTCTAGAGTTGAGAATATAATTGTAGTACATTTTGTTGAGTACGATAAAGGTGGAAGTGTGTATGATACTTTTAATTGCTTTTAGTTGCTTATCGTGAGATGTTGGAAGTTGAATGTTGATTTGACAATAGTTGTAATTATACTATTATTACATGCTAGGTTCATGAATCTGTTTTAACATTTTACAAAAAGTTAATTTGCCAATATTTCAGACTATATTTTTTTAATTTCTTAAAAATCATATTTGGCGGCTAAAAGCCGTCAAGTATTTTTTTTAATTTTTTAACTAACCATATTTGGTAGCCAAAAACCGCTAAGTATGGTAAGCTACATATTTGGCGAGTTGACAAACCGTCAAATAGACTATATTTAGCGGTGCCATTGGTGTCGGTTTAGAAACCGTCAAATATGTGTATATTTAACGGTCAAAAACTGCCAAATATGAGGATTTTTCTTGTAGTGTCAATACTTCCCCTTCAGCCTTTAATTCTATTTCTTTAGACCTAATCGCAGGTTCCAATTCTTCCATGGCTAAAGACTCACGACCATACCTGAAGGTATCTTTCAGTTGACTGTATGTCGGTGGTACGAGTTCAACAAGATGATAGCTTGATCTTCCTCATTGATAATTTCCCCAATACTCTCTAGATCAATGATTATTTTATTGAAATCATCAATATTCTTATCAATACTTTTTTCTTCTTGCATCTTGAACCCAAACAGCTTTGCCTCTCTAACTTCAACCAAATCCCAACTGTAATTGTCTCATTTGAAACTTGTTTCAACACATTGTCACTTAGATGCAAGACAATGGTACCATAGGCTATCTCTAACATCTCTTGTTTCTTCTCTTCAGTCAACGTATCCGATAGTTTACTCTCTCCACCCAAGGCTTGAGCCACCTTTTGTTGAACCAGCAAGGCTCTCATCCTTCTACGCCAAATACTAAAGTCATTAATCCGTTCCATCTCGAATTTTGTTGTAGCCATATCGAATTCTAGAACCAAAAGCTCTGATGCCAATTGTTATGAATTTTGGGCTTTTCACGAAAGCCTTCAATCCAAGATATTGACAAAATTATGATGAAACCACAAAGAAGAAATCAAACAAGAAAATAAAAAAGATAAGAACACCAGAATTATAGTGGTTCGGTCAATCAAGCCTATGTCCACTTTAAAGATCTCAGCAACAACTTTATTTCAATCAATAATAATGGAGAAATATAAGAATATCAACAGGAATAAGAAGGATTTAACCTTACAGAGTCCCTATGCATACCGACAAGATAACACTAATCTTCGATATATGCCTCCAAGGAAAGACTAGAGAAGAACTCCCAAGGGTACTTGATCTATACTTACGATTTACAATTCTAAATTGTAGCTTCCAAGATCATCCAAAACGTTGATGTCTTTACTGACTCTTAAGGCTCATAAAACGTTTAACTAGTCTTCCCTTCCACACAACTCACATTGTATTAAGTACCATATATCTCCACTCATTATATAAGGCTTTATATAAGGTCAAGAGTCTCGTTCCTAGTTCCTAGTCTAGCCATGATTCCTAGACTAGAAGTACAACCAAAACTCTTCCTATTTCAATCTCCTTGTTCAACTATAAGTCATCTAGATTATCCTAATTAAAACAAATTATAATCAAACTCAACTTCCTAGTTTGATACAAATTTCTATTTGTTTTAATTCTAATCTAGACATAAATCCAATATTGTCTAATATTCTAACAAGACAAAAGCACAAATAACAACACATCCACCGGGAACCCGAGTTTTACAATTGGAGAAATGACAGACTGAAGCCTCAAGCCCTTTGCAAGCTTGTAAATTGCTTGCTTTCAACACTTTGTCACGAGGCCCAATTGTCCTACATCCATCTTTGCATATGTGAATCTAATATTAAACCAGATAAAATGGGTGATGACTTGTCAAATAGTAGATGATACCAAATTCACATAAACCAACTTCTTTACGTGGAACTTAAACAATTATCCTTTATAAAGCCTATCAATAAACTAAAAACTGACATAAACCAACTTCTTTACGTGGAACTTAAACAATTATCCTTTATAAAGCCTATCAATAAACTAAAAACTCTTTAAAAAAAATCACATAAACCATACAAGACTACCTTTTTCATCCATACAAAGGCTCCTTCATCTATGCGAAAATAACAGCTACGATATATCTTATGTATCGAGCTTGAAGGACTCTATATACCACAGCGATCAATCATCGGAATTTCTGGTCTAGACACTGGGTGCACCTTTGATTGGAAAATTAACTAGATATTCATCAATTTAGGCAATTACTGTCACACCCCATACACAATACATTCAAAGTGTAACCACAAACAGTCGTTTGTGGGTTAACTCTGATATTTTTTCAAAAAACCTCATTAAATATACCAATCCAGAGTTCCTAATCATAACTACAGTATTTTACTATATGTATATTCATTCCAAAAATTGGAAATATTACTATGGTGTGGTCATATTCTAATACTACAGCAGTCCATGGTTATCAAGGGAACTCTGCCAGCGCTGTCAAAAGTCATTTATCTAGCTTCTAGTCTGTTGATCACCCGAGGCACACAATAAATTTAATGAGTAAAACTTAGTAAGTAAGCTAAATGAATATGCTACAGTGTTCATTAATAGTACACATCAGTTACAGAACGGATAACATTCATAGATACTATTCATTTCTTATTACTAAAGCATCAAACAACTTGTTTAGGAAGTTACAAAACAGAAAACCCTATGTAGGGGTCGCGCTCCTGCATGAAGGAGTACGTGCAGCGGCGCCAAGTCTTTGGTTCAACACCAGGTTTCACTTTCAACTTGGCATTCCTACGCCATATAGTCTTCGCTCCTACACCAACTTACTGTCTAGACTTGTTTAGATCGGTTAAATATGCGCTCCTGCACCATATAGGTTGCTTTCCTACACCAGTTCTATATGATTGGCCAACTTCTTAGGCCATTTTCTCACTTGCCAATCACACTTCTTTTTATTTCCACAATTTCCTCTCAAGGCCATTGCACATTCTTATTCATTATCACATAAGTAAGTTCACTTCATATTCACTTTCTCAATTCATGACATCCCTATGTGCATTCATAAACATATAAATCATTCACACATGAGTTTCCTTAAGCTAGCTACATTATTCATATGGATATCCATACACATATACACATTTCATATCAATGTACAATAAGGACTCACATACAATACTCGGTACAGTAATAATGACACATATCACATAATTCAGAAGCTTCCACAGTACTAGTCACAATCAATTAGGAAATAATGCTCTCTAATGAAGATAGGACTTTTCATATCATAATCATATCACATATATGGGCCTATATCACATAGCCACCTATTGGCGACATTCGTAAGCAAGGCATCGTTGTAGTGAGTATTTCTCACATTCTCACCTTGTGGACTCTATCCTGTCACACGGAGCAGTATAGATACACATAGATGCCTACACTTGAAATAGCTCAAGGCCAGCCTAACAATCCAGGCAATACCGGACCTATGCGACCGAATCCCATATAGAGAAACACATGGTCCAGACCTCCCTTCAAGCTATGAGAGCTAAGTTTTCTAAGTTTGGCATGCCAATCACATATTACAATTCACATTCAGTCACATAAAAGAAGCTCTATGTTATGTTTCTAATACAATCACAATTCAAGCACCATAGTGCTAACATTTAACGATATCGTATTACACAGTATAACATACAGTAGAACATAATTCATTATGGCTCAGAACGGTTAGCTTACATACCTTTTACAGCTCCTTTGTCGATGATTGTGTTTAACTAAAAACAATACAAAATCATTTTAAGGGTAACCATACATATTGGTGAACTAATTTTCCCTTTTTAGTTCCATTTCTATTCATATTCAGTCAAACAATTTCTATCAAACAATTGTCTATTCCAAAACTCTACAATTTCATATACAACTTTTACACTCATATAACATGTCTCCTTAAAATTTTTAGAGCCAAATAAGGTCATATGCCCATTCAAAATAACTTAACTCATTAACCCAACAATTCTGTCAATGCATCCTTCTCACTGAGCAGTAGAGCCTTAGAAATTTGGAGGATTTGAATTCCTACTCAAATGGCTACAAAATTTCATAGGCTGGTATATAACACATACTAAAAATCATAGCTTTTCAAGGGTTTAAGTCATTCAAACCCAATTATTTCTAACTGCCTTGTTTTAGAAACTAGAAGTTCCAGTTTTTATCAAGCCAAATTTAAAAATTAATAACAATTCATACAGTGCTTCAATCTCAATAAAAATTGACATTATCATATATAACATATAAAAGAACTTTCATATAAAAAATCAAGCAATTTTATAAAGATTTATCCCCTCAACCAAATTCATTTCCCTTTACTCTGTTTTAAGACAGGGGAAGTGTGAAATTCAGGCTAGAAGTTCAAAAATTCACTACAAATCATGTACTTCAAATTTTTGAGTGATTCTAATTTATATACAATCTTGGACATATCTATTTTCATCAGTAAAATTTTTAGAACCAGAAAACATTTCCCTAATTTTTGAAAATTTTTGAAATATGCACTGTTCAGTGTAAAAATACTGCAGAATTTGAACTAAACTCTCATTTCTAGCTTTGTATCCTCATCCTCTTGCTTAGTTTCCTTCAATTCGCACCCTAAATCATGTTTCCACATAAATTCCAAGCATACATGACATCACATATCATAATTCATCTCATCACCCAAGGAATTCTTGCAAATAATTAGACAATAACACAAGGATTCTAATGAGGGAATTGATCATTACATCTTCTTTCCTTCTTCTCCTTTCTTATTCTTGATTCCTTGGTGATTTTGTGAAGAAAATTGAGAGAGCAAAGGGCTGAAACGTGTGAGTTAGAGAGGAAAATGATAGAATTCTAGAACTCTCTCCCTTTTATAAACAAGGATGTAGACAAAATTTCAATCTTAGTCCTTACTCCTCTTACTCTTTCAATTAAGTCCATCATTCTTTCATTTATTACACTACAATTTAAATACGTCACATATACATTAATATATATTAATATACATGTATCCATAATGCATGATACAATGTACACTACAAAATTTAGGTTGTTACAATTACTGTAATGGCACAACCATGCAAAGAAAACAGCCTGAAAGACAGGTCAGCTGGTCAAGGAAATTTACTATCCTAAGTCCAATTCCTGAAAGGAGAGGTTATTTATTTATGTATTTGGAGTTTTTGTTTTCAAAATTTGAAAGAATACGTGGTTGATTTTTTTTTTAATTCTGAAAATAATATGTGGTTGATACTGATTCAAATGCATTAGTAAATATGCATTTTTATAAAACTATTTTTTAAAGATGGAAACAAGCAAGCTCTATATCTAATCGTAGATGAGCCGAGCAACAATATTTACTTAGCTGATCAAGAAATTATAATTATGATTCTAAGTCAACATAGTAATGCATTAACTATATGCCCTACAGTTAATTTCATGGTACTAGAACTTTTACACATTAATGAACTTCCATTACAAGTTTGAGTAATGGTAGAAGAAAAAGATGGGGAAAATATCATTATAAAGCTTCAAGAGAGATATATTTTACAAATTTATTTTAGATAATCTCATAACTACCCTTTCGTACAAATTTATATATTCACCGTAGAACACATTATCTTTATCTTCGTTTCACGTTTTTTATTATTTTGTTTTCTCTAAGAAATCAATTTTTTGCTTTGTGGGATAAGTTAAATAATATGTATTCTTTCATTTTAACTATCTTGCACATGTTTGAATGTAATAAACCTTTTCATGCTAAGCCTGAATATAAATTTATTAAAATGTTTGGTTGGGCTTCCAATTCAAATCTTTGACCTTATAATAAACAAAATTTTCTCTTTTCATAGCCACATTTGTATTTCTCATGAGTTGAAGCTCTTCTCGTAAAGGTGATTTGTGTCTACATCCCTATAGCACAGAATCTATATTTGTAAAAGTGTCGCTTTGGAGGAACAAGTGTTTCCTTTCTTTTCCAATACTCTTTCCTCCTCTGAGAATTAATTTTTCTTCTAATACATTTCTGGTCTTGGAAACGCCAAATCTCTGAACTAGATTCCATATATTGATTCAATTCTCTATGTTCATGCCCAAAAACTAATAATAAAAATAACAAAAAAAAAATTAATCAATTCCGTCCCGCCTGCAAGAAGATCAAAAGTTTCGTAGCCAATGTCGTGGGCCACACAAACTCCACGTAGCCCAATTCATGTTTAACCATATATAAATAGTTGACGAAAGCTGTCAACTTCAATTCAAGGAGACACAAGTTTCGTCAACAAAGTCAATAAATAGTAAACCAAGTAAAATTAATCCATCCAATCACTTGCATCTCTTGACCAACACACATGGCAACCTTAAATCCATTTGTCCGAAACTCCAACTGAACGATTGAGAGAGCCTCCAAAACACATGAGGAGATTAATTATTGAGTTCTAAAATTGTCAAGCTAAAAGTTGAAACCAGATATGAAAAGGGTTATCGTTTGTTTGGTTATTTTTATTTTCAAGGAAGGTGATATTTAAGTAAAGATTTTAATATTTATCCTTATCAAATGATATGTTGTTGATTCGTGAAAATTGAAAATGATATCTGAATTTAAAACGTATTGAAAAAAGTGGACAACGAGAATTTTTTTTTTTGAAAAATATAGAAGGAAAGGGTTAAATAACGTCGGGTCAAAGTGTGAGCTATCCAGATCAAGCAAATTTTGAACAAAATCGGTATGGATCTCAAGGATAAATAGAGACGGTAAACCTTAGAACCTGATAATTACTTTCAATACTTTCTAATAACTATATTTGTAAATTTATTTTACTCCATAAAACTTTAGGCTCTTAAGCAAACCCTAAAGTGTTATTCATTAAATAGAAGACGAAAATACATAATTTGATAAATGGTCTAGAAAGGGGAGAAAAAAAAAAAGAAGCAAAACTCTTCCTATCGAAATTTATTTATAATTTATTCGATAACAAATGTGTGAAGTGTGAATGTGAGGTATGAAGGCATTTTTGCCTTTCACACAATCCCACATTGGTGGGAAACAAAGTGTAAGAGGGGGAGGCTAGGCTATATAATAAAGCCTCCTCCTCCCCTTACAAGTGTACCAAGCTTATGTATTAAGCTTTTCTCTTCTTCCTCCCTTGTAATCTCCTCCATTCTAATTGTGAGAGAGATTGTAATATTTTTTCTTCATAGTGAAATATTTTCGGTCTTGTCCCGTGGAGGCTTCCCTCAAATTGAGGGTTTTACCACGTTAAATATTTGTGCCTTTATTTTCTTTGTTGCCTTTAATTTATTTACTGTGGTAAGGCTGAGCCGCCTAAGTTGTCTATTTTATTTATCGTGGAGAGCAATACCACACAAGTTGTTATTTCTAATATAACAATTTGTTTCTTGTCTTTTATTTGAGTTGCGGTGGGAGTGTTCGATATCCTAACAGTGGTATCAGAGCAAGATTGCGAAGACAGAGCCAAGGGTTAGGACAGTGAGTGGTTACTTGTATGGTTATATACATGTCTAGGAAAGCTTTGTCAAAAAGACGATAAGAGTCTAAGGAGACTGGGTTTTAAGTGAGACCGTTTGTGACCCCTCCAGTGTTTCTTGGAAGCTTTCCTGGTGTATACCGGCACTTACTACTATTCTTGATTACTGTTTAGCAGTGGTGTATGTATACGGATATTATTACTGTTCACATATACGGTACTGTTCATTGCAAGACAAAATGGCAGCCAAATTCAAGATAGAGAAGTTCGATGGAAACAACTTTGGGCTATGAAAAATTAAAATAAAGGCTATCTTGAGAAAAGAAAATTGCCTTGAAGCAATTGATGGAAGACAGGAAAATATGCAAGATGAAAAGAAATGGGAAAAGATAGATGGTGATGCAATGGTAAGTCTACATCTAGCAGTTGCAGATGAAGTGCTGTCAAGTATTCAAGAATTAAACTCTGCAAAGGAGATTTGGGATACTTTGACAAGCTTGTATGAAGCCAAATCTCTACACAACAAAATTTTCTTGAAAAGGAAGCTGTACACTCTTCGTATGTCAGAAATCACTCCGGTGACTGAACATATCAACACTTTAAAAACGTTATTCTCTCAGCTCTCAACCATGGAGCATAACATAGAAGAGAAGGAACGTGCTGAGCTTCTACTTCAGAGTTTACCTGATTCATATGACAATCTCATCCTCAACTTGGCAAATGGTTCAATGAAGTCATCTCTAGTTTTTAATGATGTTGCGGTTGCTGTCTTAGAAGAAGAAAGCAGATGTAAAAACAAGAAAGACAGAACAATGACTTCTCAACATGCAGAGGCTTTATCCGCCAATAGAGGGAGATCAAGGGAACGTGGTTTCAGTGGGAGTCACAATCAGAATAGAGGAAAGTCTAAAGGAAGGAAATTTATTAAATGCAATCATTGTGGAAAGCAAGGGCACGTGAAAAATGAGTGTTGGCATCTTAAGAAGAATGGAGAGGGAAACAGCAAAGGAAAAGAATCTGAGTCGTCAGGATCTCAGGGTTGTGTAGCAAGTACTTCAGGGAATGGCGAAATCTTATGCAGCGAGGCAACAACAATTGTGAAAGGCAGAAAAAGGTTTGCTGATATATGGTTAATTGATTCAGCAGCAACATGGCATATGACTTCTAGAAGAGATTAGTTCTATCAATATAAGCCTATCTTAGAAGGGTCTGTGTACATGGGTGATGATCATGCCATAAAAATCGCTGGTATTGGAGCCGTCAAAGTAAAAATGTTTGATGGTACGATTCGTAGTATCCAAGATGTACGACATGTGATTGGCTTGAAGAAAAATTTGCTATCAATGGGACAGTTGGATGACCTCGGATGTGATTTCCATACGAAAAATGGGATCATGAAGGTTGTCAAAGGTGCACTTGTGGTGATGAAGGCAGAAAAGATTACTGCTAACCTATACATGCTCCATGGAGAAACGGTTCAGGAGGCAGAAACAGCGGTTGCTAGTTCTGGAGAAGAATTGTCTATGATATGGCATCGAAGACTGGCCATATATCCGAAAAGGGTTTGAAGATTCTCTCTGATTGAAAACTACTTTCTGGAATCAAAACTGTAAGTTTACCATTCTGTGAGCATTATGTTATGAGCAAGCAGAGTAGACTGAGTTTTAGCAGATCTATTGCTAGGAGTAAAAACATTCTAGACTTGATTCATTCTGATGTTTGGCAATCACCGTTTACGTCCCTGGGAGGAGCAAACTACTTTGTATTATTTGTGGATGATTATTCTAGGAGATGTTGGGTATATGTCATCAAGAAAAAGTCAGATGTATTTCCTGTATTTAAAGCCTTCAAAGCACAGGTGAAACTTGAATCCAGAAAAAGGATCAAGTATTTGAGGACAGATAATGGGAGAGATTTCTGCAACAAGGAATTTGACACATTTTGCAGTAAAGAAGGCGTGAAACGGTAGAAGACAGTTGCTTACACACCACAACAAAATGGAGTGGCAGAGCGGACGAATAGAACTCTCGTAGAAAGAATGAGAGCATTACTAAAGACTGCAGGTCTACCCAAGACATTTTGGATAGAAGCAGCCACTACAGCCTGTTACTTGATAAATAGGTCTCCATCAATAGCAATTGAGATGAAGACACCTATGGAGATGTGGACTGGTAAGCCAACTGATTATTCCTCCCTTCATATTTTCGGATGTCCTGCTTATGTGATGTATCATGACCAAGAAAGAACGAAGCTGGATCCAAAATCTAGGAAATGTATCTTCTTGGGATATGCTGATAGAGTAAAGGGGTATCGCCTATGGAATCCTACTGCCTATAAGATTATCATCAGCAGGGATGTTGTCTTTGTAGAAGACATGTTTAAATGTGAAGAAAGTGATAGCACGAAGAAAAATGTTGAGACTGTATCAGTACAGGAAGAAACAGTTTCTTCTGAAGCAATACTGGAACACGATGATCAAGAACCAGTCGAGTCTGAAGCACCTGAAGTCCGTCAATCAACTCGAGAAAGAAGGGAACCTTCTTGGCACTCAGAATATGTGATGGCGAGCAATGTTGCATACTGTCTCCTAACAAAAGATGGGGAGCCTTCAACCTTTCATGAGGCTATAAAAAGTTCTAAAGCATATCTATGGATGATAGCAATGCATGAAGAGATGGAAGCTTTAGACAAAAACAAGACATGGGATCTTGTGCCACTACCACATGGAAGAAAAGCCATCGGAAACAAATAGGTCTACAAGATCAAACGTGATGGGAATGATCAAGTGGAGCGGTATCGTGCTAGACTGGTGGTCAAAGGATATGCTCAGAAAGAAGGAGTTGATTTCAATGAGATATTCTCTCCTGTGGTAAGACTTACAACAATTCGAGCAGTCTTGGCTATGTGTGCAACTTTTGACTTACACTTAGAGCACTTAGATGTAAAAACTGTGTTTCTTCATGGAGAACTTGAAGAAGAAATTTATATGCTCCAACCGGAAGGTTTTGTTAAAGAAGGAAAAGAGAACTTGGTTTGTAGGTTTACCAAATCTCTGTACGGCTTAAAACAGGCGCCAAGGTGTTGGTACAAGAGATTTGATTCATTCATCATCAGCCTTGGGTACAACAGACTCGGTTCAGATTATTGTACTTATTACAAGAGGTTTGAGGGAGACTTTATCATTTTGCTGTTGTACGTGGACGATATGTTGGTAGCAGGCACTAACAAAGATCAGGTCCAAGAATTAAAGGCACAATTGGCTAGGGGATTTGAAATGAAGGATTTAGGACCGGCAAACAAGATTCTAAGGATGCAAATTCACCGAGACAGAAAAAACAGGAAGATTTGGCTATCTCAAAAGAACTACTTGAAGAAAATATTGCGCCGCTTCAACATGCAAGATTGTAAGCCAATTTCTACCCTATTTCCTGGTAATCATAAATTATCCTCAAGTATGAGTCCTAGCAATGAAGCGAAGAGGATGGAAATGTCTCGAGTACCGTATGCATCAGCAGTAGGGAGCCTAATGTATGCTATGATTTGTACAAGACCAGACATTTCACAAGCAGTGAGAGTGGTCAGTAGATTCATGGCTAATCCGAGGAGAGAGCATTGGAATTCTATTAAGAGGATCCTTAGATACATCAAAGGAACTTCTGATGCTGCACTATGCTATGAAGGATCAGAGTTCATTGTTAAGGGCTATGTTGATTCAGATTTTGCAGGAGATATTGACAAAAGGAAGTCTACTACAGGCTATATGTTTACACTTGCAGAAGGTGCTGTGGGCTGGGTATCCAAACTTCAAACTATTATGGCTCTATCTACAACAGAAGCAGAGTATATGACAGCTACACAAGCTTGCAAGGAAGCTGTTTGGATCAAAAGGTTATTGGACTAACTTGGGCACAAACAAGAGAAGATTTCTTTATTTTGTGACAGTCAGAGTGCCTTGCATATCGCAAGGAATCCAGCCTTTCATTCGAGAACGAAGCACATAGGAGTTCAATATCATTACGTATGAGAAGTAGTGGAAGATGGAATAGTGGATATGCAGAAAATCCACATGAAGGACAACATAGCAGATGCATTAACCAAACCAATCAATGCTAACAAGTTCATCTGGTATAGAACGTCTTATGGCCTGCTAGAGACGTGAGTAGCATGTATAGAGACAAGACTGAAAGGAAAAATGCCTTCAAGTGGGAGAATGTGAAGTGTGAATGTGAGGTGTGAAGGCATTTTTGCCTTTCACACAATCCCACATTGGTGGGAAACAAAATGTAAGAGGGGGAGGCTAGGCTATATAATAAAGCCTCCTCCTCCCCTTACAAGTGTACCAAGCTTATGTATTAAGCTTTTCTCTTCTTCCTCCCTTGTAATCTCCTCCATTCTAATTGTGAGAGAGATTGTAATATTTTTTTTTCATAGTGAAATATTTTCGGTCTTGTCCCGTGGAGGTTTCCCTCAAATTGAGGGTTTTACCATGTTAAATATTTGTGCCTTTATTTTCTTTATTACCTTTAATTTATTTACTGTGGTAAGGCTGAGCCGTCCAAGTTGTCTATTTTATTTATTATGGAGGGCAGTGCCACCCAAATTGTTATTTCTAATATAACAATTTGTTTCTTGTCTTTTATTTGAGTTGCGGTGGGAGTGTTTGATCTCTTAACAAAATGTTTTCATATGACATGCTTTTTGGGTATCAATTTCACGGGTACCAGCTTTCTTAATGCTATTCCCAGCATCTTATTCATGTCTATAGTCTCTGGATTAACATTGCTGCCTAACTCCCAATCAAAATGGTGAAGTAGAGAGGCAAGGCTAAGATGCAGTATTTGGTTAGCTAATGAGATGCATATGCAAATTCTTCTCCCAGACCCACATGAAATCAACTCAAAATTTTGTCCCTTGTAGTCAATGTTTGATCCAAGAAATGTCCCAGGCTTGAAAGATGTGGGATCTTCTCAACATTCAGGATCTTTTCCTATTGCCCATGCATCCATGAAAAATTGTTTACCTTTCGGTATAAGTATCCCATGAAATCAGTATCTTGCAATACATTCCGAGGAACCAGCACTGGAAGTGGAGGATGTAACCTTAGAGTTTCCTTAATGGCAGCCTTTAGATATGGAAATTCATTCAAATCTATCTCTGCAGATTTTTTGTTTTGTCCAACAACCCGATTGAGCTCCTTCTTAGTCTTTCTCATAGCCTCAGGATTGCAGAGAATGACATGACCCGCCCCTAACTACACCGGCAAAAATCATGCCTAAAATTGTGGACTAGCAACTGTTTCTTAATTCTTGTTTTTTTCATGAAACAAACTTGAAATAATTCTCGTTACAACCACAAATAAAATTTTTCCAACAATAGAACTATTACAACCTTACCACATTCTTGCACCATCACGTGGCTGGGCCTCTAGACTTTTTAACTAGATCATATTTTGTTTTCACCTGGGGTTTTTGGTTTGGGGTGGGGGGGTTGTAGGGAGGAATTTTTAAAAAGAAAGAAAAATAAAAACAAAGAGGTGAGTATAAAACTGAGTGAGTGAGGATAAGGATATATTTATAAATAAATCTAAAAAAAATATGTTATTATAAAATAAATCTTTGCTCTCTTAAAAAAATAATCTTTATAATCCATTACTTTCATATCATCTAAAATGTCATAAAACTTTAAAATAAATGACTATTGAGTGACTAAATTTATCAAAATACTTTTTCTTATTGTCTATACTTAAAACAATAAAATAATCATCTTCAATCATATAATAAAGATGCTCTTGATGATCATGCTAAAATATTTATTCAGCTGTTATTTAAAACAAAAAGCATAACCTTCTATATAAATCTTCATTTAAAAAAAAAAACTTATGTAACTTATGAGAAACATTATGCTTTAGTTTTCATAAAACTATAAAATAATAAAGATGCTGAGAGTACATAAACTATCATAGTAAAATTCTTTCTAATAATTTTGGAGAAATTTTCTACAAATTTGCTAATCATCTTTCTTTTCTAAACTTTTCTTTTCTTAATTCATATAAATATTTAAAACTCGTACTGAGATATACTAAACAAGTACCCATCAAGCTGTCTGATCCTACCTAGCGAGATCTAACATCGCAGAGGTAGAGCTATATGAATCTCCTCATACTTGGTGAGATCTACATCACACAGGCAGAGCTATCTGTACCTGGTGAGATCTAACATCGCACAGGCTTGTTATACTAGTCATATGCATGCGCAGAGCTGCCCCCAAAAGGCTAAAATGCTCAGATCACATGGCCTAAAGCCTTTGTGTGTGTCTGAACGGGTCTCAAAGACCTCTATCTATACTACTGTCCGAGTGATCTGAATAGCTGTTTGAATATCTTGATACTAGTTTAGTATAACATAATTGTACTTTCTTATTTTTATTAGAAACTGATTTTGTTTAAAAACTACTTCATATGCTAAACTTTCTCTTTTCAACCAAATTTATCAAAATCTAAAAATTTTATGCGAGCTAAAACTGGAAATATTTTGTATTATTTAAATTAATCCATGACAAATATTTGAAAGGACATTTCTAAATACTTTAAGAAATCCTTGAGTCAAATGGTTATGAAAACTTTAAATATGAATCCTCTCATACTTTCTTTAAATTTACAAAATATAACTTTCTGAAAAACTAAAATGCCCTTTAAATATAAAGTCTGTATTTTTCATTTCTAAATGTTATATCTTTGTTCAAAACTAATTTTAAAACTAAAATTCATGTCTACAACCATTTTGAAAACTAGCTTTGAAACATCTTAATAATTGAAAGCAAGTATAACAAATGGGTCTATCTACCCTCAAGAAATACAAAAGAAACTAACTTGAATTCTTCAAAATTCACTAAAATTTTTGAAAATTCTATAAAATGCTAAATAAACATAAGTAAGTAAGTACGAAAACATATTTCTTTGTTACCCAGAAAAATAAATCTTCTACTCTCTCTAAAACTTTCTAATCCATAAAAATAACCTTTAGAGAAATTATTATAACCCATAAAATAAAATACTTTTCAACTCACTAATTTGGTTGTACAACTTGGTTAGCTCGCAGTTGATTCCAAAGTCAACGTTCCACCTAGTTGGCCGCATCCTTCAACAAAGAATTAATCCTTCCTTCTCGTAACATCATAAAAGAGCTCATCACATCATATTCAATTCATTATCAACTTGAATGTTTAAAATTCCCAATATTCAACTTCATATCTTAATCCAATCAATCCTAATAACTCTATTTCCAAACTGCTTAAACAGAGCAATTCTTGTTCTCTGATTTTTAATAAATAATTGACTCATCAAAATGCTCTAAAATTTTATACAGACCTTCTACACATATATATCTAATATCATATAAAATTTTATAGCATTCTAAGTTCATTAGGTAGTCAAAATCTTCATGTTTCTAGATACAAAAATTCTGTAAATTCGTTTCCATAATTGACCCCTCCCTTTTGCAAAATACATGATAATTTGTAAGAAATTTCTAAAATCACAAAACTCTGTAGATTTAAACTAGACATATATACAAACTGGTATTCCAAATTTCATAATTTTTAAAGACCTCTAGATGCCTCAAATAATTTACCCAAAACTGATTTTTTGCAGAAAAACTGAATTTCTAGTAGTAAATAGTAGATTTCGAAAATTCATATAAAATTGTATACTCAACAATTTTCAGTGAATCTAACTTTAAACAAATCCTTAGGATGTCTATTTTAACTTGAAAATCAGATTCAAAGCTAACAAACAGCAGCAATTTTTAGAGTATATGCTGTTCACAGAACCCTAGATTTCATTTCTACATCTTAAACCTTAAAATTCACCAAGACAAACCATAAACATCAAGAAAACGATTAATTACCTTAGATAAGACTTCAATTTCATCTTGATCTTCATTCTCTCTCTAGCTTCTCTCTCAAAAAATTCTAAAACATCCAAACATCTCCTTAAATTTCAATTCTATTACATGAAATACACAAAAATAACTTAATATTACCTTGGAATTATGAAAATTACCTGGTTCTTCTTCTCCAACAGCCCCAAAAGCCTCTTCCCTCCTTTCTTTCTTCACTCCTGTCACTCCTCTCCATTTCTCTATAATTGTCTTCTTTTTTTTTATATAATTTTGCTAAGGGCTGGGCTGATATGTGGGCTGGATTGACGTGAAAGAATGGGCTTGGGCTTTTTGCAATTGGCATAAAGAGTGGGCTATTTCAGAGTAGCTCTGTCATAACCTATTCAACAGTGCTCCTTGTAGCTTTTGATCCACCAAAGAACATTTCCTGCATGATGGCAAACACAGTTAAAATAAATAATTCAATTACAAAGCTTGTTTTAAACTTGCTTGGAAAAATATTCATGCCATCATTTAGGATGTGCTTTTTTATGAATTTGGAAGTGTTGCATATTTCAGTGTTTCAATAGCCGAAGTAACAGCTATCTTCACCAAAGTATTAGAGAATGTAACATCCTTGTATCTTATAAATAAAATTTTTAAGAGTGGTAATACTATAAGTCAAAACTCGATAAATCCTTGTATGATTATCAGTATAGTTATTATCTAAGTCGCATGAATAAAAAATAAAAAAAATCATGGCACATGTATTGTTAAAGGTGGAATACAATGAAATTAATTAATCACTATAAAAGATTTTGCATCCATGCTCTAGAACTTTTAATATGGTCCTATTCTATTCAATTGAGTGGAAAATAAAAAATAACATTACAAATTGATAACAATAAGTAAAACAAAAATTAAACAAAAATATATAGATTCGTTCCTTTACAAGAACAAACTACTTAGCATTGTAATTGAATAAAAAAATCAATTAACTATCATCATGGTGTCTCCAACACAGTTTTTAAATTGAAAAGGCAAACTCTAAAGTAAACTAATCTGTATGCTATGAAAGTATAGTTATCCTATTTCCACGATCTTGCAAGACCTAGCCACATGCATTCACGTTTCCCTTATTTTTCAATTTTCAATGCTCATAATTACTCTTCCTCTTACTACATTATATTCAAAGCAAGAAGAAACAGTAAATAGAAACCTCAATTATATAAATAAATGAGCAGAAAATTGTTGAAAGAGAAGTGGAAGGAAGGGTAAAGTCAGAAGTGTGCATAAATTGTTATTGAAGTCTCTGTCATTAGCAATCCCACTTTCAATTGAAAAAGCAAACTAACGCAAAGACATGGAAATTCAGAACGCAAGTTACGTTTAGCTTCAATTGAATTGACGGAAGACGGAAAAAAAGAAGAAGCTTGAGGTATTCTCAAGCAATACTTCATGAAAACCCTAAAAAAAAAAAAGGAATAAAACTTTAATGCAAACTTACCTCAAAATAAGACTAAAATCGACAAAAAAAAAAAAAAAAAAGAAGAAGGTAAATTCGAGACTTGGAGAAGAAGAGCCGCACACAAGTATTTTGACAGTAGATATGACAAGGAATGACCATTGTTATACAAAAATTAATTTTTAAAATATATAAAAGGGCAAATTGGTATTATCAAAAATATTTGTAATTTATAATTTATAATTCATTTTTTAATTAAAGAGGGGCTTAAAGAGAGATTTTGAGGGACTCAAATAACAACACTCTTAAATAAATCAAATAAAAACAAAAAGCTTTTTAGTAACTTAATTGATCTAACAATTGGTTGGGCCCAGGCTTCCAACCAGCTATTTAACATAAGATCCCAACTCTAGCAAGATGAATATTATTAAACATGGACAGTAAAGTCCAGGGCATCCCCTCATAATAAGGAAAAAAAATTTATTTATTACATTTTTCTTTCATTTTTACAAGTTACCAGGATTTCATTTCATAAACCATTAAACATGTAGTGTCGGGGAATGTTTAATATTAATTCCACATTCAGGGTACGAGGTGATAAAATATAGTATAAGGGGTCATAATAAACCTTTATGCCGAGCAGACAAAGGCCCAAATGCTTTCTTTGCTGTTATTACTTTCTAACCAACATTTTCCACTTGGCTTCATCTTTCTTGGTCCGTTGCCAAATATTCAACAATTTCATCTAATTTCATTGTCTTCTTCATTGAAGATAAAACGATTTCACTTACCACAGACAATCCAACTGAAAAAATTAAAAATGGATCAACTTTCAGTTCACAGAAACGAATGAACCTGAATTTTTAATTCGGTATCAATGTCAACTTGTCATCAAAGCCAATGGTTCAAAACCTTCAACACCACCCATTCCATTTGCTGCTGAACAAAATTGGCAGAACTATGAATCTAGAGAAATAACTAGCTTGTATTCCTAAGTTTGGTCTCATTTCTGGCAATGACTTGAAGAGTTTTGAGTGAAGAAACAGACAGATTATGCCCTTACGTGTCATCCAGACCAAACTTGTAACATGCATATGCAAGCGACACATAAGCATGGAGCGCAAGCTTCAACTTTTCCACAAAGAGGAACCTTGCATAGATCAGTCTCTCCACACATTCGAGAATGTAGTTTAAGCAGCTGCCACAAGCGCTTGCAGTGAACACATCCACCACGAACCCGAGTTTTACAATTGGAGAAATGAAGTACTAAAGCCTCAAGCCCTTTGCAAGCTGGAAAATTGCAAGTAACCTGGCTTGTTTTCAGCACTTTGTCCAAGGCCCAATTGCCCTACATCCATCTTTGCGTATGTGAAGAAGTGCTTCCCTTGCCTGATGCAGTTGCAAATATACCTTTTTCCTTCCATTTTCCTCACTCTTCCTTGTTTTCTCTGAAAACGAAGTGAATCTAAAATGGGTGTTGACTTCTCAAAAAGTATATGACACGAAATTCATTTAACTGGCTCAATTAATGTAAGTTGAAAACGCGCGTAAGTGTTTAACCATGAAGCAGTACATGTCGTATGTAACAAGTAGATCTCACGAGCCAGCAGCTTTTGTAATGGGCATGCAGACTAAAAAAATAGTCCATTTGCACTATAATTGTTCTTGGAACTGTATTCAATAACGTAAAATTTTAAGGGATGCCTAGGTATAATGAATAAGTACATACTATTTTAGGACAAAGTTGGAAATTTTCTCACATATCAAATGAAATCAACTTGCCAATTTGCACATGTTCTGACAAACTCATCAATCACAAATAATCAAATTGGAGATCCTTGCCAATAGGATCTAGATATTCTCAAGTAGCACCCAGCAGATAACTAATAGCTAGTGAAATATTTTCCACAAATTGAATCGACAGAATTTCATTATCAATGAAAAGACATGAAAATTCCAACTCACAAACAGAGAAATGAACATGTTAGCAATATAATAAATCTATATGAATTGATACAACGTCAGAAGAGGAACTGACTTATGAAGTCTTCTTCAACCATGGACTCTACAATCTCTTGTTCAAGAGCAGGATTAGCATGCTTCGTTACTTTCTTGTCTACAATCGAAGATATAGATTTGAAGTCTATCATGATGTTTGGGCTATCTACGAAAGCGTTCTCTCCAAGATCTTAACAAAATTATGATGAAACAATGAGCAAAAAAATCAAATAAGAAGACAGACAAGATAAGCGACACCAGATTTATAGTGTTTTAGCCAATAATCAAGCTTATTTTCACTTTATAGATCTTAGCAGCAGCTTTATTCTAAGTAACAATTAAACAATTACAAGTATTTCAAACCTTACAACCTTCATGATAATCATCAATCTATGATACATGCTTCCAATGAAAGACTAAATGAGAAGAACTTCCACCGACAACAGATCTTACTCACGATTAACAATTCTAAACTGTAGTTTCTAAGATCAATCTGTCTTACGATTAAAGCTTCCAAATCATAGATTCTAAGATCACCTAAACAAGTTGCCAATCTTTGTAGTCTTCCAAGGCGTTTAAAATGTTTTCATCGGTCTTCTCTTCCCTATGGTCTTTCTCCTTTTGATCGATCTCTCGATTCTAATCAATTTCTCGCTATCTCTACACTCACATATACAAGGCTTTATATAGGCCTTTGATTTTCTTTCCTAGTCTAATAATGATTCCTAGACTAGAAGTATAATCAAAACTCTTCCTAGTTTAGTTTCCTTATCAAACTATGATTTTCCAAGATTATCCTATTAAAACAAATTACAATCAAACTTAACTTTCTAGTATGATATATATTCCAATTTATTTTAATTCTAGTCTAGAAATAAATTCTATATTACCTAATATTCTAATAAGATAAAGCCATAAAATAATGATCTCCACCTTGGTTTTGCCTTCAACCATATTGATTCCACATTAAAGAAGGATTACAGTTCACGACGTTGCGCAGGCACGATGTAACACCCTAGGTGAATCCCACATCGGCAAGACACGGGAGAGATGCTGGGCATATGAGTAACGGTTCCTTACCTACCTGCGAGGCGCTTTTTGATGTATGGGCATTGAAATGACGAAACCGTGAGGCCCAGTGGGCCAAAGCAAACAATACCTTGGGGCAAAGGTAAGGCGTTACAAGATGGTATCAAAGCGGCTCTGCGTGTCCTCTGTGCGGTGGCGGGGCAAACCTCAGCGAGGACGCTGAGTCCCTAAAGGGGGGTGTATGTAACACCCTAGGCGAATCCCACATCGGCAAGACACGGGAGAGATGCTGGGTATATGAGTAACGGTTCATTACCCACCTGCAAGGTGCCTTTTGATGTATGGGCATTGAAAGGACAAAACCGTGAGGTCCAGTGGGCCAAAGTGGATAATATCTTGCGGCAAAGGTGAGGCATTACATGCGAAACTGCCATTGCTAGGAGCACCAAATCTCTGCCTGAAGTGCCTCTAATTCCTCGTTCGTTGTGCAAGAGCGCAACCCACCTTGTGCAGGAGAGTAAGCTTTTTGTCAGACTTGCTAGAAGTGAAACCTTCCTTGTATCAGCGCAATCGATTCAGAGGTAATTCTGAACTATCCTTCCCCTTTCCAAGTGTTGCTGTACACTAGCCCCTTAGAGTATTAAGTGCATTTGATTTGGATCAAGTCTAAGCAATGCTTGAACCTTTGAACTATCACACCAAATCTTTCCAGCACCTTTTCCTAATAAATCTGTTTGTGTGCTTTATCTATTCCACTGGTCTCTGGATCACGATCTGAATAGGACTCCATCTTACACTACAAGAAAAACAGTTTTTTGCGACAAAATTTTTTGCGACGAAATAAAATTCGTCGCAAAAAGCGGCCTTTTGACACAAAATTATTATTTCGTCACAAAAGTTAGCATTTCAAAAGAAACGATATTTTGCGAGGAATTTTTCGTCGCAAAATAAAACTTTAGCGATGAATATTCATTTCCTCGCTAAAAACTCGAGTGACTAATCAGGGAAGTATTTTTTGCGATGAGATAAAACCTATTGCGACAAACTTTTCATCGCAAAACGTATTACACAAGGATGGGATTTTGTGACAAAAATTTTATAGCAACATGAACATTTTTTGCAACAAAATTATATTTCTCGCGAAAAAAAGACCTTTTGCGAAAAAAAATTCCCCGCTAAAAGCCATTCTAATTTACCATGCATATATAGCAATACTTGACATTTTGCGACGAAAAAATAATTCCTCGCAAAATGTGACCTTTTGCGACAAAAATTTTCTCGCACAAAAATTTATTTTTTGCGGCAAAAAATCTATTTTTTGCGGCAAAAAATCTATTTTTTGCGACAAAACATTCCTCGCGAAAAGCCACTTTTATTTACTATACACACGTGGCAATACTGGACATTTTGCGACAAAAACGTGATTCCTCGCCAAATGTGACTTTTTGCGAGGAATTTTTTTTCGCAAGAGGTCTATTTTTTTGCGACAAAACATTCCTCGCGAAAAGCCATTTTTATTTACTATGCACACGTGGCAATACTGGACATTTTGCGACAAAAACGTGATTCCTCGACAAATGTGACTTTTTGCGAGGAATTTTTTGTCGCAAAAGGTCTATTTTTTTGCGACAAAACATTCCTCGCGAAAAGACATTTTTATTTACTATGCACACCTGGCAATATTGGACATTTTGCGACAAAAACGTGATTCCTCGCAAAATGTGACTTTTTGCGAGGAAAATTTTCTTGCAAAATATTTCTTTTTGCGAGGAAAATTTTCTCGAAAAAAATAAATCTTTTGCGACAAAAAATGGACCTTTTGCGACAAAAAATTTCTCGCAAAAAGTTATTTTTTTAAAATTAGAACTTAATAACTTTCCTCTTTTGTTTTCTTCTCTTTGTTTATGGTTCGTCTAATATATAAGTCTTTGTTTAAAAAATGACAAAAAAAAGAATAAAGAAAGTATTAAAAATCTAATTTGATTTTATATAAATTGATAATTTTTAAATATAGTAGGGTCATTTGGATATTCATATAAATTTTTATTAAAAAAAAAAGACCCTTTGTGATTCCATTCATGCTTTTAAATGTGAAAAACTATTAAGATTAGTATTTGTAAAAGAGATAAATAATTAAAATAAACTATGTGTGTGTGTGTGTGTGTGTGTGTGTGTGTGTGTGTATGATATGAATCGTTAATAATCTAATAATCAAGCATAAAATTTATTTCTAATTATTTATATATAATCTAATTTATGTATGATTTATATATTTCTAATTGCTAGATTACAATTATGATAAACATATTACTATGACTAATTTTTAATTGATGAAAATGAGATTGGAAAAAAAAATCCAACTTCTAAAAATCTAATTTATTTTTCAATGTTAATTATATGTCAAATAAACATAAATAAATAAATAATTAATAATCATGTAATGTTGCCTATAATTATGTTTTTTATTTTTTTGTTATAAAGTGTATTAATTTAGACAGTATATTTTTCTTAGACTTTTAATTTTTATCGTATAACTTTGAGTAAATTGTTGAGATATTTTAAACAATTGTTAGAGTTTATTTTAAGGGAGATAAATAATTAAAATGAACTCTATAACAAAAAATAAATACATTTGTTACATATTGATTACTATATGAATAATTAATCATTTACTGGTAAATAGCGAAAACTAATTTTCAATTCGTAATATATATGATACTTGTAGCATATGTATATGTATATATGTCTAATAATTAAATTACTTATATGAAAAAAATATTTTTAATAATTGTTATTTTTCTAAAAAATGGATAATTAATTTAAAGGCATTCTATACTTGAAAATAAATGCAATTTTGTTACATTTTTATATAATTATAATATGAATAAGTAATCATTTACTAATCAAATTAGAAAAGCTTATTTTCAATTTCTTATAACAACAAATATGACATATGTAGATATCTAATTATTAAATTACAACTATGACAAACTTATAGTTTGCATTTGTCAAGATATTTTAAATATTAATTGTTAGCATTTGTAAAATGAATAAATAATAAAAAAATATTCACTAAAAGTAAATGCATTTGTTACATAATAATTATAATATAAATATTTGATCATTTATTTATTAAAGTATTAAAAACTTATTTTCAATAACTCGCACATGACAATTATGTCATATGTATAGATGTTTAAGTATTATGCATTTATTAGTGATAGTTGAATTGTGTGTATTTTGTTAGCACTTTTGACAATTATGACATACATTTATATGTTAATAATTAAATTATCTCCATCACAAATTAATTTTTTAAATTTGTAAAACATATTTTTAGTGTTTTTAAAAGAAATAGATAATTAAAATAAATTATAGCTAAAATGAATAGAATCTTTTTGTTACATATATGATTATAATATCAATAATTAATTATTTATTGATCATTAAAGAAATTTATTTTTGTAATTCTTCATATAACAACTATGACATATGTATAAATGCCTAACTATTGTTTACATTTGTTAAATAATTCTTGAGTTGTTGTACCTATTTTATTAACATTTTAATACTCAATAAAAAATAATTAAATACCATATAATGTTTTATATTTCTATTGTATATGGTTGTTATATTATTTATTAATTTGTCATCAAATTATTTAATACCAATCCAATATTATATAAATTTAATTATGGATGAAAATTTAATTAATAAATAAACTTATAATTATCCAAGTCTAAGTATGGTTTATTTAAATATTTTTAATTTTAGATTTAGATTTTAATTTTAATATTTTTTTAAGACTTTTTGCGACAAAACTTTTGTCGCAAAAGATTAGAATTTTGTCGCTAAAGATTAGCATTTTAGACTTTTAGCGACCACTTTAAAATTCCTGCAAAATTGGGTCTTTTGCGAGGAAAATTTAAATCCAAATTCGTCGCAAAAACTAAATTTTAGGCGGACTTTTTCCCGCCTATTAAATTTCAAATTTTTACACCTTTAGCGACAAAAACTTTGTCGCTAAAGACCAAAATTTTGTCGCAAAAAGAAAATTTTAGGCGGACTTTTACCCGCTCCTATTTATTTCATATTTTTTAAATTCTTTTACGACAAATTTTTCGCCGCAAAATGTCCAAATTTCATCGCAAAAAATCAATGCCTTTATTATATATACACCACCTAATTCTTTGGTTTACTTCATTTTCTTTCATCTATTCTACTTTCCTCTTCATTTTCATTTTTATCTACTTCTCTTCTTTCCCTAACACTATTATCAAGGTAAATATTTTTACTCATTTTTTCTTTTATGTTGTAATATATTTACTTACAAGATTCATATAATTTTTATTTTTTAATTGTCAATTAATATTATGCTTTTTTGTTTAATAGGTATTTTGGAAGAGGCAATGCAATTAAAAATCTTAAGTTCTTTATTTCTTTAACATTTTTTTTTATACACTTATCTCTCATATCCTATATTATTACTAATTAATATTTTACTTCTTTTTTGTTTTTAATAGGTATAATTGAAGGTGGGATACATTTGAAGACTTGAAGATTGATATAAATTCAAGAAACAAAATATTTAGTGGAGGATGAAGTTTTGTATTTGTTGTGTTATCTTGTTTTTTTTATTTTTTTTATTTTTCCATGTACAACCAAAGTTCCAAGTTGTATTAAATTTCTGTAATTTGTTATTATTTAATAAAATTATTCTTACAAAGAATTCTGTTGCATAATGACATAATTTTGCTATTTTATTTTCGAATTTATAACAAATTAAAATAAATTTTATGAATTCTTAAAAAAATCAATTATGTTAAAAAATTAGGTCTTTCGCGACGAATTTTTTGTCGCTAAAGATCGGATTTAGTGACAAAAAATCGTCGCAAAAGATATTTACAATTGAAAATAATTTGTTTTAAATATGATTTTGGTATAAAATTTTTTGCGACAAAATTTAAATTTGTCGCAAAATATGCTCTTTTGCGAGGAATTTTATATTGTCGCAAAAAGTTAACATGACGTAATCCTATTTGTGACAAAATATTTGTCGCAAAATACCACTTTTTGCGACCAAAATTTCCTCGCAAAAAGTCTTTTTGCGAGAAATTCAAGATTCGTCGCAGAAAAACCTATTGCGACTCACATTTTGCGACTGGAACGCGACGAATTTATTTTCGTCGCAAAAACTTATAGCGACAAAATTTTGACTTTTTGAGACGAAATATTTCGTCGCAAAAAGTCATTTTTCCTGTAGTGTTAAGCTCAAATCGGTCTCTCTTACTATTAGTATCACCCTTGCTATTAAGCCATTCCATCTCAAATTTGTTGTAGCCATCTCATATTCAAGAACAAATAGCTCTGATATCAATTGTTGTGAATTTTAGGCTATTCGTAAAAACATTCTGTCTGAGATCTTAACAAAATTATGATGAAATAACGAGCAAAAAAACCAAACAAAAAAATAGACAAGATAAGCAACACCAGGTTTATAGTAGTTTGACCAATCAAGTTTACGTCCATCTTGCAGATCTTAGTAACAGTTTTATTTCAATCAACAATTAAGCAATTAGAAGGATTTCAAACCTTAGAACCTTCATATGCATAAACCCCAAGATAATCAACAATCTATGATATATGCTTCCAATGAAAGACTAAACAAGAAGAACTTCCACGGGCAACAGATCTTACTCACGATTAGCAATTCTAAATAGTAGTTTTCAAGATCACGATCTATCTTACTATTAAAGCTTCCAAATCATAGATTCCAAGACCACCCAAACAAGTTGCCAATCCTTGCAATCTTCTAAGGCATCTAAAACGTTTTCATTCGTCTTCTCTTTCTCATGGTCTTTCTCCTTTTGATCAATATCTCTATTATGATCAATTTCTCGATATCTCTGCACTCACACATATAAGGCTTTATATAAGCCTTTAAGTTTCTTTTTTAATTAGTCTAACAATTATTCCTAGACTAGAAGTATAATAAAAATTCTTTCTATTTTAGTTTCCTTGTCAAACTATGAGTATCCAAGATTATCCGATTAAAACAAATGACACTCAAACTTAACTTCCTAGTTTGATATAAATTCCAATTTGTTTTAATTCTAATCTAGATACAAGTCTTATATTGCCCAATATTCTAAAAAGGCAAAAGCACAAAAATAACAAAGTCCTTCACAACCATTGAATTAATGACAGTCTTCTTCAATCGTGGAATTATGGTGTCCTATTATTTGGTGTGACAATATTGGAGTTCAATCTCTTGCCTCTAATTTGGTTTTGCATTCAAGGACAAAGCATATAGAGGTTGATGTATAGTATATACAAGAGAGACTTGCTGTAGGAGAAGTAGATATTCGATATATTCCCAACTTATATCAAACTGCCATTATCTTTACAAAACCATTACCAATCAATCAGTTAAGCTTCTCAACAACAAGCTCACTTCTCTTGGACTCCAGTTTCGCTTGAGGGGGAATAATGATCAAAGTGATGTAACTTAGATAGTATGCATTGTAGTATCATAGTATTGTCCCAGCCTCACATGCAACACATGCAGCTCTTTTATGAATATTCTCGTGTAGATTCAGCTCATGCTCATGTGTTTAGCTTCACATGGGCTGTTAAGTTAGTTTCTAAGATTCTAGGATAGTTACTATAAAAGTAGGAAGAGTGTTTCTCACGAAAACTTGTACTATATAAGCTATTGCTTATTCTGATTTTTACTTAATAAAAATTCTTCTTAGTTTCCTTTTATAGGCTTGTTGCCAAATGAATTATTAAGCTGTTGATGCTTAGAATCGTTAAAAGGGAATGAATTATAACTGTTCTTCTTTGGGTAATACATCTCTGACTAACCATATCTATAAAAGTTAAAAATAAATATTAAAAAATTAAACTTTAGAATTATTGACAATTGAGTCTAAAGAAATGCATTTTTCGTTTACTTCTATATTAATTTTTTATTGGTTGATGTATATACGTATTGAAAGCACCAAATTAAGTTTAGACTTGTTTCTAAATGACTTGTCATAAGCTCCTGATACTAAAACCGCATGTATTGTTACTACCTGCAAACACAAATTCAATGCAACAGTTAGTGACAAGTTTTTGAAAATTAAGTTTAATAATTTACTTGATTCAGAGTCCTAAACTTAATACTTAAGTGCCTTTTTTCTCTGCTTCAAGTATATATGGCTTCTTCAATCAATCTATTAATCAATTCATTTTGCCAATATTGCAAGTAGTACTACAACCAAAAAACTATGTCAGATTAATTAACATATATAATTGAATTTCTCATAAAATAGAGAAGAAAATTTAATTAGCTTATCTCCCATGAGGTTTGCCTATAAATCAAACATATTCTTTTCAGTTTTGAAATTACTCTTATGGAAGGAAATTTCTTAAAAGTAGGGTAAGTAAGTGGAGAGAGTTTGTTTAATTTAAGAACAAAAACTTCACAACTTAAGACAAGAAAAATGTCTAATTTCCCTAAAATAAACATAAGTAAAATTAGAGTTAAATAAAAAAAATTCATACTTAAATATTGCATTTTGTTAAGGTCCAAATTTGACACTTAAGTTCGTTGAAATGATTCTTTTCAACTACAAAAGTAGGAGCATAAACCCAAGTTATGATATGGACCCTCATAGGCCACATTAACCACATATACCATTTTGATACCAACGAGGAACGCTTGGCTAGCAAATTAAGAAGCAACTCCAAGCATGAGATGATAGATTGATTATGGTATGGTTAATGGGTTAAATGCACAATATTGGGCCAGTGATTCTTCCTTACTCTTTGTTGAAATTTCATATATAATGAATGTTGTGACTTTTGGGCTATTCGTGAAAGCGTTCTATCCGAGATCTTAACAAAATTATGATGAAACAACAAGCAAGAAAATCAATCAAGACAAAGACATCGGATTTATAGTAGTTTGGCCGATTAGGTCTATGTCTACTTTGGAGATCTCAGTAGTAGCTTTATTCTAATAAGAAATAAAGAAGAATTATAGTAATACGAACAACAATTCCGAGGATTTCAAACCTTACAGCTTTCCTATGTATATACCCCAAGATAATTACCAATCTATGATGTATACTTTCTAGGAAAGACTATCCGAGAAGAACTTCCACAAGCACCAGATCTCATTCACGGTTAACAATTTCAAACCTTTCCAAGATCACAATCTCTCTCATGATTAAAGCTTCTAATTGTAGATTCTAAGATCATCCAGACGTTGCCAATCCTTGCAGTCTTCCAAGCATCTAAAATGTTTACTTCCCTCTTCTTTTCTACCCTTTTTGTAGTATTTCGTAGTATGCCGATTGATCTCTTGATCTCCTTTTGATTGATTCCTCGATCTCTCTACACTCATACATACAAGGCTCTTATATATACCTTTGAGTTTCTCTCCTAGTCTAACAAAGATTCCTAGACTAAAAGCATAATAAAAACTCTTATATTTTAGTTTTCTTGTAAAATATGAGTACCTAAAATTATTCTATTAAAAAAATTACAATCAAACTCAACTTCCTAGTTTTATACAAATTCCAATTTGTTTTAATTCTAATCTAGAAATGAATCCTATATTGCCTAATATTCTGATAAGACAAAATCACAAATAACAATCTCCACCTTGGTTTTGTCTTTAACCATGCCGATTCCACGTTGAAAAAAGATTCCCATTCACGTCATTATGTAGATGCGCACCTACTATTATGCAAGAGTACAAACCTTCTGTCTGAAGTGTACCCGTTCCTCATTTGTGATATAGGAGTGCAGCCCACCTTACATAGGAGAGTAACTTCTCTGTTAGACTTCCACAGGAGCGCAACTCACCTTGCATGGGTACATAACTGCTTCATATCTAATTTCAAACTTTCCTTCTCTATTTTAGCAGCCGTTCTCTACCAGCCCCTTAGGGCATTAAGTGCACTTTATTTGGATCAAGTCCAAACAATGCTTAAACATGGTAATTGTCCTATCAAACCATTAAAGCACCTTTTCCATACACCCCTTTTGTCGTGCTTCATCTATTCCACTAGTATTTGGTTCACGAACTGATTTATTTAACAAAGGCTCCACCTTAAGTTCAAATCGCTCTCTCGCATTAGTAGCATCAGATGCTTCTTCATTCTCAATAAGAGAATATGGACCATTTTTGAGTTTCCCCTTCATAACAGTAACTATCCTTGGTAATTTCTATGTAGCCATTCTCTATTTTGATTACATATCCTAGATCATCAAGCACACCAACAGAAATCAAATTTCTTCTCAGCTTAGGGAAATACCTCATGTTACTGAGGACACGATCACAGCCACCGAATATCTTGAATTTGATTGAGGCAACCCTAGCTATCTTGCAAGTCTTGTTGTTACCAAGAAGAATAGTTCCCTCCACTTTATCATCAAAGGACTGAAAACATCCTCTCTATGGACACATGTGGAATGAAGATCTAGAATCAAGAATCCATTCCTTTTGGCCTTCTATTAATGAATGTACCAAAACCACACCAGATTCATATTCTCTAAAAGCCACATCCCCATGCTCAAACTTCCTATCTTCCTTGATGCTTCAATCATTTCGGACACTCTTTTCGAAAATGCCTCAAGTTCTTATAGTGATAGCAACTAAACTTTAATTTGTCAAGCTTCTTTGATGATGATCAATTTCTACCCTTGTTGCTTTTGATAGTTAGCGCTTCACTGCGACTCTCATTACTCAATATCTTCCCTTTAGCCTTTAGCTCCATCTCCTTAGACCTAATTACAGGTTCCAATTCTTCCATGGTTAAAGAATCACTACCATACCTGAAGGTATCTCTTAGTTGATGGTACACCGTTGGTAAAGAATTCAGCAAGATGACAGCTTGATTTTCCCCATTGATCTTTTCCTCAATGTTTTGAAGATCAATGGCTATTCTATTGAAATCATCAATATTCTCATCAATGCTTTTTTCCTCTTGCATCTTGAACCCAAACAACTTGTACTTCAAATATATATGATTTGTCAGAGATTTCATCATGTACAAACTCTCTAACTTCAACCAAATCCCTACTATAGTTGTCTCCTTCGAAACCTGTCTTAACAAATTGTCACTCAGATGTAGAATAATAAAACCAAATGCTTTCTCTATCATCTCTTGTTTTTGCTCTTCAGTCAATGTAGCTAGTAGTTTACTCTCACCACCCAAGGCCTGAGCCACCTTCCGCTGAATCAGCATGGCTCTCATCCTTCTATGCCAAATACTGAAATCACGCTTGCCATTAAACCGTTCCATCTCAAATTTTGTTGCAGTCATCTTAGATTCAAGAATCAAAGCTCTGATACCAGTTGTTGTGACTTGTAGGCTATTTGCGAAAGCGTTCAATCCGAGATCTTCACAAAATTATGATGAAACAACAAGCAAGAAAATCAAACAAGAAAATAAATAAGACAGGCAACAACAGATTTATAGCAGTTCGGCCAATTAAGCCTATATCCACTTTGGAGATATCAGCAACAGCTTTATTCCAATTAACAATAAAGAAAAATTAAAATAATACGAATAAAAATGTCAAGGATTTCAAGCCTTATAGCTTTCCTGTGTATATAATCCAAGATAATCACCAATCTATGATATATATACTTCCAAGGAAAGACTAACCGAGAATAACTTTCATAGGCACTAGATCTCAGTCAAGGTAATCAACTTCAAACCATAGTTTCCAAGATCACAATCTCTCTCACGATTAAAGCTTCCTATCATAAATTCCAAGATCATCCAAACATTACCAATCCTTGCTATCTTCCAAGATGTCTAAAATGTTTACTTCCCTCTTCTCTTCCACCACTTTTGTAGTATTTCATAGTATACCTATTGATCTCTCAATCTCTTCTTGATTGATTTCTCGATCTCTTTACACTCATACATGCAAGGCTGTTATATAGGCCTTTGAGTTTCTTTCCTAGTCTAACAAAGATTCCTAGACTAGAATTATAATAAAAAGCTATTCCTATTTTAGTTTCCTTGTTAAGCTGTGAGTACCCAATATTATCCTATTAAAATAAAGTATAATCAAACTCAACTTCCTAGTTTGATACAAATTTTAATTTGTTTTAATTCTAATATAGAAATAAATCATATATTGCCTAATATTCTAATAAGACAAAACCACCAATAACAATGTTTTTGAAGATTTTCAATGCCATAGCCCATAGAGCATATAGAGGCATGAAGAATGACTAATTGGTTCGAAATTGAGTATGATATAGAGAGTGGAATCTATCGCATTTAATTATATTAAATATACATAATTAATTAAAATCTTATTTTTTATTTATCCATTGATTTTCAATTTAAAATTCTAGTTTCATTAAATATTTACACATTTTTTTTATTGAATTCAGTGATTAAGATCTAACCATTTTCTACGTTATTTTCTATTGTAGAAAAGTATTTTTAGTTAAGAAATGGGACATTTCAACGTGAATTTTTAACTTAAAATTGTAACTTAAATTTCAATTATTAATTCATGTTGATCAAATGGTTTTAAGACTTGAAAATTAGCTGCATTTATATGTCATTTTAACTTTTGATCCTCACCATTAAATCCAATGAAATGAATAATTGAAAATTTAATTTTAAATTTAAGTTGAATTATCCCATCCTGTATATTTGTATGTATTTATGTATTTGCGTGTAAAAACCATCTCTATAGCTTAAATGAAATGAAATTATTAGTGTTTGAAATGCGAATTGTGTGATTATCAACGGTGGCCTTGGCCATGCCTACTACTCACAAAGTTGAGAGATTGGTCACGGATTCCTACCTTTTAAAGTTGAATGGATTTCTTTCATTTTTTTTCATTTAATTCTCTTTTATCATTTCACAGTTACTCTTGCAAAACATGCTTTTCTTATTTTTCATTAGAGAAAAATCATATTGAACACATTTTCAAATTTTCCAAAGTAACAAGTTCTTAATTTGTTTTATAGATAATTTGTTTTATTTGTATAAAATGTTAGTTGAAAGGATCATCTTAAGTAATGTGTATATAAGAAGCTAAAAATGGTAACATTCAATTGATACAGCAAAAAAAAAAAAAAAAATATGTGAGACATAAATATTGTGCCATTATGTTGAGAAGGTATGCCTAAATATTTATATTTTGTTCTTGTGTTGAAGAAAGTAGTTGAACTTATATATATATATATATATATATATATATATATATATATATATATATATATATATATATAATGTATATTAGTATATGTATATATATATATTTATATTGTATATGTATATATATATATGTATATATATGTATATGTATATATATATATATGTATATATATGTATATGTATATATATATGTATATAATATATGTATATGTATATGTATATATATATATGTATATATATATGTATATATATATATATATATATATATATATATGTATATAGTATATGTATATATATGTATATGTATATGTATATATATGTATATGTATATGTATATGTATATATATGTATATGTATATGTATATGTATATATATGTATATGTATATGTATATATATGTATATGTATATGTATATGTATATATATGTATATGTATATGTATATATATATATATATATTGAAATTAGGAATGAAATATTTTGAATTAAATTTTTTTAATTTAAAAGTAGACAAAAATTTATAATCACCAATTACACATGTTCAATGGTTGAGATACTTGACGAGTTAGGTATCATTAAATGTATTTGTTTTACTTTTAATATCAACTACATTGAATTAAGTGAGATGAATAATCATAAATTTGTTCCCCATTTAAAGTAAAGAAAAAAAATTAACTGCCCAAAATTTAACGATTAAGTCAACCATTGAATTAATTATTTTATTATTTTAATTCGCTACTCACGATTAGAAGCATTGATTACTTTTAAACAGAGCGATTGAGCTGTTGATTAAGTGCCCAAGATCTGAAGATTAAAGTTTTTTCAATTATAAATATTAAAAAACCTGACGGTCCGCCGTGCTGTATTACAACCCCTTAAATTAAATTTGTATCAACTATTTGTAGCTCATGACAACTTGCTTATTTCAATTTCGAACAAATTATTGTATAAGGTCCCTCCCATATGTAGGTTTGTGTAGCAAGAAATTAGAGCGGAAGAACGTATGGCATCCAAACCAGGAATTCTTACAGATTGGCCATGGCAGGCTCTTGGTCCCTTCAAGGTCCCCTGTCTTTCCCACTCTCTGTTTCACGATCTGTCATACACATACATAGACAAAGCGAATGCAATTTTGATTTTTCAATTAAATTGCGCGTGATAAAGTTATGTACATAATTTTCTATTAAAATATATCAGTTGATGCATTCCTGCGTCAATTGAAAATTTTCTTTTGTCATTTTACTGATGTGATTATATGTGCCTATGCAGAGCATTTCACAATCTGACATGGATTAGTCTTTCCAGTTACTACAACAAAAAAGGTTTTTTGTGTCGGCCGAAAACTGACACATATCAAAATACATGTCGGTTTTCGCGCGATATATATGGCCCTGACACGTATTCTATATGTGTCACTTGGTCAAACCGACACAAGAATACGTGTCGTTCAAAAACAGACATGTATCAACAAATATGTGTCAGTCATTAAGTGACACATGTTGTTTTTGAATTAACCAAATATGTGTCTGTCAATAAGTGATACATATGTTGTGTCGGTCAGAAAACGATACAGTATTCCTCAATCGACACATATTCCTGAAACATATGTGTCATTTGACGACCGACATATAATTCATACTAAGTGACACATATTCCATATTTTTGTATAATTTTATGTGTCGGTTTTTGGCCGACAAATACATTTAAAATAATTAATACATGTCATTCTTTGATCGACATATACTTCATGTACTAAGTGACACATATTCTATATTTTTGTGTATCATTATGTGTCGGTTTTCGACTGACACTTATATAAGAAAATATGAAATACGTGTCATTCTCTGACCGATATATATTTCATACACTAAGTGACACATATTCCATTTTTGCGTGTAACCTTTATGTGTCGTTTTTGGCCGACACGTACCTTTAAAAAATTTATAATAACTGTCAGGATGAACCAATCCTGACACGTATTATATATTTTTTTTATTTTGAAAAGTACATAAAACTTATGAATAAGCATACAAGAAACCAAATAAGCAATTGTTTCAATAATACTCATGAATAAGCAATTGGATAACTGGATGCTACTATTCTAATCATTATACTTGGATACAATGAAACAACATTCACATCTCGCTCATAGTGAACAAAATATACTTGTTTTGCCCATTTTACTATTATGCCATGATATTTCACAGTAGAATCATGAAATTTTATGCAAACAAGTAACAATTCTAGAATCAATTTACAAATAAGTCCAGAAAAGCATGTTGAACATGACAATAAAAAGAAGATCATTCATAACTGTATTTCCAAACAAGTAATAAGTCTAAAATCAAAAGACTCATATTGTGTGAACATATAAGTGCAACACATGTAAAGGAAGAAGTTACCCTTAGAAGCCAAACAAAAATTGGGGAGAATTGTCCAAGTTCAGAAGCTGTAGTCCTTCCTCCAGAGGCTCTCACACGGATGTGTTTTGCCATTTGAGTGACAAGAGAAAGACGATCAAGTGCAGCTTCATCTATACCGCCCATCTATAAAAGAAACAATATTTATAGGAAAATGTAGCTAAATTCAGAGAAGTAAGTAATCCACCATCGAGATGAACTACAGTAACAAATAAGGTTCTTAAGTTCAGAGATGATTCTTTGTTCATTTATTCCCCTTTCACTCACATATTTGAAGCAATGTTTCTATGAACCCAAAAATAACAAGGCAAAACTGGTTTCTTCAGTTTTTGTCAATATTGATAAAAATTAACCGCTTCTTCAAATGAAATCAAATAAATGTATTGACATTAACCAGAGAGGTCCTGCCAGTTCTACACATTACCTACCCAACTAATGCCCTAAATCTCCTTGTGTTTCTATGGAAAACACAAAGTTTACAACTCTTAGATTTCCTCCAATACTAATTCAGGAGAACCTAATGCTTGAAAACTTTTCCAGAATTTCTTGCTCCACTATTTTCAGCTTCCATTATGTATTATTATTTTTATCAGAGACACGCTATTTTCATATACTGACTAGATGATCAAGCATGTGGCAACGTGGATTTGGAAAGGATAGGGGTAGGTTAGCACTTTACCTGTGCAAAGCTTGCAGGAGGATATCCTGCACCTAGGGCATTATAGGCACCCAAAACAAAATCATAACCAAGTCGAGGTGGATAGCTAGGATGTAAAGCTGCCTTTTGTGAGTTTGGACCTCCAGATGCTTTCTGGTCTGCTTGTGGCTTTGCAAGAGAACAATCCAAAACTTGACCTATCAATCAATGTAAATCCAGTCAAAAACATCAAGAGTGATGGTAAGCAACTAAAGTGTAGCTATGAAGTATGGAAACAAAACACATCCAAAAGTGAAACCTTTAGGTTTTAGGGTTTAGGGACAGAAAAATTTTCTCTCAACTAGGTCGCCGAAATTACTGTTCATTTCGGTCGTTTGGCGAATCAGCCCCTCAAATTTACATATGTTGTAGATCGGGATAGCCTGAGAAAACTTTCCTTACTGACCCTCTTCAGAATCTGGCCGGAAGGCTTTCAAAATCGCCCAAAACCGGGATTTACTATTCATCCACCGCTGATAAGCGAGTGAATCGTCACCTCCACCGCCATCGTGTTGATCTTGGCCCATTCTACAACTTTCCCTTCTGCACCATCGCCCTCTTCAGCCTGCAACACCTTCATCCACGGCCCCAAAGTTTCAGAAATCACTATTTATCGCAGCCGCTCGTTGGAATCCGGCCAGTGGCATCTCACCGCCTTTATAATCTGATAGATCGGGCTGAGATCTACACCTTTCCTTTCTTCACTATCGCCTGTTTCAGTCGGCAACACCACCGTCCACAGCTTCAAAATTTCGAAAGTCACTATTCACCGTTGCCGCCAACCGGAAACTACTGTCGTGGTCATTGTTCATCCGGCCATTACTGTTCCTCAGGTTAAACACTACAACTTTGCTTCTTGGCCGCCACCCTGTTTCCTCTCGGATTATCGATATAAAGAGGCGACGACAACTTTGCAAGCCCGCCTTTGGTGCCTGGTTTGCTTTCGTTTTCCATCTCTTTTTATGAGGTTTTCATTGTGTTGATTTGTGATTCTAGTGATGGATCCACCCAAGTCAACTGCCAGTTCTTGGGCTGATAAAATTAAGATCACTGATTCGATCACCCGTTGCAAATTGAATCCGGTTACCCCCAAGCAACCGGGTACAATCCTTGAGATCCCGGATGAGATCGTTGATGAGAATGTGGCTGAATGACGTAGATGTCTCTTTGGCTTCTTTCCAGAATTTTCGATGCCCTTTCATGCTACACGCTCTATGGCTATGCGTGCTTGGAAAGCTAGCGGTCTATAGGACGTGCGCTCCACAGTTAATGGATATCTTGTCTTCCGTTTTCGAACTGAGGATGAGGTTCATGCAATCATTGATCGCGGTCCTTGGTTGTTTGGAGGTAAATATATTTATTTAGAACCATGGCAACCGCATTTGAATCTTGAACTTTCCGGTACTGAAATGCATCCAGTTTGGGTCCGTTTATATGACCTGCCGTTTTCTTTGTGGACAACAAAAGGCCTTGCCATGGTTTCAAGCATGGTTGGAGAACCTATCTCTTGCGACAAGATGACTTCTGATCTTTCCATATTGGAGTATGCGGGGGTATGTGTTTGGCTGAATACAAATTACCCTCCAGTTAAGAACTTCGAGATCAGATGTAAGCTCTCTTTTGAGCCCATCTAAATCCGAGTTGAGTATGAGTGGCTTCCAAAGCATTGCCTTGAATGTTGCTCCTTTGGTAATCAATGTTCGGATCCAGCAAAGACTTCAGGTAAGGATAAGAAAGAGGCAAATACCTCTCTTAGTGCCCCTTTGAATAAGGGTAACAAGAATGAAGCAAATACCTCTGTTAGCGCCCCTTTGCATAAGGGTAAAGAAGTGGCCAAGGTCGCTGAGAATTTGAAAGCTGTTACTCTTCCAACAAATTTTGTAACACATGATGTGCCCTTTAAGGCTGCTACAGTTTTGAGTACAGAGTCAGTATCAGATTCTGACTCTTTTTCTCTACTTGCGACTAACCAAGGTAGGCTTTTGGGTTCCATCCAGTGTTCTACAAATCATGAGGCATCTGTTTCATCCGGACGGATAAATACAGGGCAATCTCCTATATTTTCTCCCTCTCGTTTTGAGCCTTTGAATAGGCTAAGTAATGAGGATCAACCTGATAAGATTGATGATACTCATTTGAACACCCCGAGTACTCCAGTAAAGAAAGGTAAGAAGGAGAAGAACAAATAGGATTAAGGCTTTACTTAATCATACTTGATTTTTTTTTCTATTTCTTTATGTTTGCACCATTGTGATCATTTTTTTGTTTTCCTTTAATTGTTAGGCCATTTATGGTCATTGGAAATCTTGCTTTGTTCAGGCCGCCTGTAGCCTTTATTTCATGTTGTTAAGGCCATTTGTGATCTTCGCTTTGTTTTTTGCCGCTTGTGGCCGTTATTTTTTTGATCTTGGACTTTATGTCCTAGTTGTAATTCTTGGGGTATGCCCCTCGGATTTTTGTACATTATAATTTTTTGGATCTATATTACTAAGTAACTTTTCCAAAAAAAAAAAAACAAAACACACCATCAATTTCATATTTCTCAGTGTTCTTCAAAGCCTTCATGGCACTAGACCTTTCCACAAAGTGCACAAAATCATATATGTTCCTTTCCTGACCTGCTTTTACAGGTCGAAGAACAACTTTTGTTATCTTTCCATGATGTTCAAGTAGTTCCTTTAACCGTTCCTGAGTTATATCTTTTGGTAAATTCTTCACATACAGTGCCTTAACCTGTACCAAGTGTATGAAAAAATAATTCAATAACATTTGAAGTTACAGAAAAGCAATGAATCCTTGGAAAATGCTTCACACACAAATAAAAGTTGCCACGTGAAGTAATATTACCAGATGACAGTTCTAAAAAACAGAATATATAAGAAAACACGATCAAATTCATCTACAAATGGACAATCAAGTGTCTGTAAAAATATAAGAGTTAGTGATATAGTCATTTCCTTTTTTTGGAAAAGTTACTTAGTAATATAAATCCAAAAAAGTTATAATGTACAAAAATCCGAGGGGCATACCCCAAGAATTACAAAAGGACGTAAAGTCCAAACATACAATCCAACAAAAAGATAGAGAATGAAGGCCACAAGCAGCCTAAAACAAAGTAAAAAAGCCACAAACGGCCTTAACAACATAGAAGAGAAATGATCACAAACGGTCTAAAACATAAAAATACAAGAGCTTTAACCCTTCTTGTTTTTCTTCTTCTTACCCTTCTTTACCGGGGTAGCTGGGGTGTCCGAATGAGTATGGTCAATCCTATCAGATTGATCATCCTCACTAAGCCCATTCAAAGGCTCAAAACGAGTGGGAGAAGACTCAGGAGGTATCCGCCCTGAGGAAATAGATGCCTCACGATTTGTAGAACACTTGATAGTGCCCAAAAGTCTACCCTCGTCGGTCGCAAAAGGAGATGGAGAATCAGAATTTGAAACTGACTCTGCACTCGGAAGTGTAGTAGCCTTCGGAGGATCAACTTGCACTGCAGAAATTTCTGGAATAGTAACTATTTTGGTGCAATCAGTGACCTTGGTCACATCCTTTTCTTTTCTCAAAAGGGCACTATCAGAGGTGCTAGCCTCATTCTTATCTGGACTTGAAGTCTTTACCGGTTCTGGACAACGATGACCAAACTGGCAACATTTGGGGTAATGTTTTGGGGTAATGGGCTCTGGAGAGAGTTTGCACCTGAACTCAAAGTTCTTAACTCGAGGGCGTCTTGCATCAATAAGAACACAAACCATCGCATACTCCAATCTAGATAGATCAGAAGTCACCTTATCACAAGATTGAGGTTATCCAACCATGCTGGAGATAATGCTAAGGCCTTTGGCTGTCCACAAAGGAAACGACAGGCCATACAAACGGATCCAAACTGGTAGTGTCCGGAATGCTGTAAGATTGAAATCCAGATGCGGATGCCATTGCTGCAGGTAAATGAATTTACCTCCAAACATCCAAGGACCGCGAGCAATGATTGCATGTACCTCATCCTCAGTTCTAAAACGGAAGATGAAAAATCCCTTATCCATGGAATGGACGTCCTCAAGACCACTAGATTTCCATGCACGCATCGCCATCGAACGTGCAGCATGGAAGGGCATCACATATCCCGAAAAGAAGCCAACAAGACATCTATGCCATTCGGCTAAATTCTCGTCGACAATCTCATCTGGAATCTCAAGGATTGTACCCGGTTTCTTAGGAGTAACTGAACTCAATTTGCATCGGGTACTCGAATCAGTGATCTTGATTTTATCAGCCCATGAGCCAGCAGTTGTCTTGGATGGATCCATCAAGTGAATTACAAATCAAATACAATGCAAACTCATAAAAAAGAGATGGAAAAACGAAAGCAAACCAGGCACCGAAGCGGCTTGGCTTCCAAAGTCGTCGTCACCTCTTTAAAAACGATAATCCACAAGGAATCAGGAAATCGACCAAGAGGCAAAGTTGCATGAAATAACCTGAAGAACAATCTGGGTGGGGCTTATGAACAGTGTCTCCGGTAAATAAATAGTAACCACGGCGGTGAATAGTAAAATCCGAATTGAAGAAGCGGCGATTTGAGGGGTTTCTGGTTGGAATCAGATGACGGCCAAGAAGAAAAAGTTGGTCAGTGTTGCCCGATCTACTAGATGATGGCAAAGGTGAGATACAACTCGCCGTTTTCCGGTGAGATGTGGCGGTGAATAGTAAATCCGAAACTTTGACGCCTTGAACGGAGGTGTTGCGGCGCGAATCTGGTGGTGCTGATGAAGGAAAACTTGTAGAACGTCGCCTGATCTACAAGAATTTGATGGAGGTGAGTGCCACCCGCCGGTGACAGCAGCAGGCGGCGGTGAATAGTGAAAAATTCGAAACTTTGTGGCCTTGAACGGAGGTGTTGCGGCGCGAATCTGGTGATACTGATGAAGGAAAACTTGTAGATCGAGTCAAGACCAACACGATGATGGTAAAGGTGGCATCCCACTCGCCGGCCGCCGACGATGAATAGTGAAATCCGAAACCTTTTTTTGCAATTTTAACCGTTTTTCTGCCGGAAACTGAAGGCGACCCAGAATAAAATTTATCTCAGGATATTCCGATCTACAACATATGTAGATTTGAAAGGCTGATTCGCAAATTGGCCGGAGTGAACAGTAACTCCGGTGACCCTAATTGAGAGAAAAATTTTCTCTCCTCCTTAAACCCTCCCTCCCTGATATAGTCATTTCCTTTGACATGCAAGTACCATCTATTGCTTGTAGTAACAAGGACACAAGCTTCTTATCAAAAAAAAAAAAAAAAACGTAACAAGGACACAAGCAGATCTGCATACTACTTGATAAAATAGAACAATACATTGACAAAAAGATGGAGTTAGAAAGAAAGAAGGAGAAATTAGATGGGGCTGTTCGTATTTGAATTATATGTTTTTGTTTCCCAAATTTCTAGTTGGATATGAAAATGAGAAATCTTCAATTTTTAAGAAGATGAAAAATCTGTAGTAAGAACATTATCTATGGTTGCAGCTCTGTGCTACACAATCTGAAAATCAAGTTACAGGTAGGCAAATATCATTTCCTGCGCTGTAGATTATCTCTTGAATTTTCTTCCCCCTTGCTTTTTGCTACAAAAGTTTATATAACCATATTAGCTCGCCGTTATCAGTTCAACAGAGCAATAACAGACAAAGATCAACTAGGATTTGTAGTCAAAGTATATAAAATGGCGGAGTAAGTGAACAGAAATGAAAAAAAAAAACATTTTGGTGGATGCAATCCTGAAAAACTACCACCTAAGCAAGCAAAGCTGATACTAAGCTGTATTAACAATGATTTCTTACAAGCTGCATCCTAGAGGGTGACAATGCAGGATAGCTTTCAATGCTTCATAATTGGTTGTACATGCATCCCGTTGAAGAAGAAAATTTATTGAAGCATCAACTATTACTAAGGCATATGTAGCAATGCATTTATCAGTGCTATATGGCTTTGGAGAGTATAAGTGGCAACTCATTAACCAGAACAAAAAGAAAAAATAGAAACACAGACATGAAAACCATACCAATTGTTGACATAAGGAATGTGGGTCATCTTCTTGTTAAACAATATATTATGTTGTTTATGGTGTATAGATTCTGCTCATTTCCAGGTCTAATGTCATTGGTGCAGTCATTCCTTTTACATGGCATATGAAGTGTTTGGTTTATAGTAATTATAGAGGCACATACAAACATATGAAAAGCTATGACTGTCATTTACCACACTTAGCACTGGAAAGTCAATAAGAGCACTTTATTTATTTATTTTTGAGCGGGTTTATGGAAATTAATATGCATTATCACAGTTTAGGCTGCCCTATGACTTGGACATTTTTGAGACAAAATAAGTTAGGAATAAAGACAAAATCAGAATGGTAAGTCAAAACTTTTCTGTGAGTAAAGATTAATTTAATTTCCTCTTTTTCCACATTTGGAAAAAATCTAAAGCCTTAATAAAAGGGATTTGAGAATAACTAAATGATAGGAGTCAAACTATTCAGGGCATATAAAGGAACAGAGCTATATACAATTTAAAATCGCTCTCTTTCATGATCTATCAAATAAGAAATTCAAAACCTTTAAGTTTTTCAAGCAGAAATGAGATTTAGGGTAGCGGAGGCCCTCAATCCAAAAAGTCTTGAATCTTATAGCTTTGCTGCATGCAATCAATCTATTCTATCAAACAATACTAGTTAAAAATAAATAAATAAATAAATCAAATAAGCACAATAAATTTTGTTTAACGGATGATTCGTACATGCCTATGTATAAAGTGTGTTATCTGGTGTGTAGTCTGTGTTCCTATCAAAATATAAATTAATATCAACATGAAATTTTGTTGAGAAAGGAAAAACAATTTAAGAAAATGTTGGAATCAACAAAATTTTACCCATTCAACCAGACTCTCATCACCCAAAGGTTGGGATGAATCCACAGGCTTTCAGCCAGTAATTAGCTCCAAAAGTACGACTCCAAAAGAGAAAACATCAGATTTCTCAGTCAACTTGCCACTTGATGCATATTCAGGGGCTACGTATCTGGACAACCAATTCACACATGTAGAGGCATATAGGAATCATCAGTAAATATTTTGTGTAGCTTGCTCCAAAATATAGCAAATACCCCAGAGAAGGTCCTATGTAAATCCTTGTTGAGCATCTGTTTTATGATAGATTAGTGCTTACCCAAAAATTCCCATAACACGTGTAGTGACATGCGTATTTGCATCAAGAGCTAATTTGGCAAGCCCAAAGTCTGAAACCTGTAAGGTCACAAACTATCAATTATAAAACCTAGTCTGCATGGAAAGGGTCAAACATAGTTTGAGAAAGATAAATTGTGCATACCCCAGCCTCAAAGTTGTTATCTAAAAGAATGTTTGATGACTTGATATCTCTGTGAATAATACGAGGATGACCTGACATATGAAAATAAATAAAAAGTATAAATAAGAAGGTTAACTCAATCACAAAAGTTTTGAATTTAACATTCTTGTGCCAAAAACATTGATGCCCATGCTGTCTTGATCAAGCTAAAATTCTGCATATTCCAGGAAATGATTTTCTGAACTGAGTAGACAAAATTAAAGTTTTAAGAGCTCTACCTTTACAGGATAGGTTGCAAATTGAAATGCAGAAAGGTTTGAGAAATAGGTCATAATTATTATCAAGAAGGATAAATTAGATATGTTTTTGAAACTAATCATGGAAATATTCAAACTTGGAATAATTGTTTAGAACCATGCCACTTGCTCGGGTTAAAGTAGTCACAATTGTTTTTTCTCTCAATTTTCTGGCTGCCCAAAATATGAGTCCTTAGCAACAAACACCACAAGGAGGTTGATAACAGTTAGTTCTACTGTAAGATTGAATTAAATAAAAGGAAAAATAACTGCAATCTCATTATAAGTCACAGTTTATCCTTATCCTTATGTCTGAATAATTGTTAATCTGTGGTCAAATTTAGCCATTGTGAGAGGGAAAGCAATTGGTCTCTTGTTTGAAGCTCCTATTTATTGATCTTTCCCCTCCTCCTAAGTAGCTGAAGCTCAATTTGCCATCCAGTACCATAATATGCTAGCTGTGACTTGCCAAAACAACAATGAAGATATTGTCCATGCATGGACGGCTAAAGAGCTATCAGGAGAACCTACATTTCTACAGAAGCTAAGGCTGCTCATGCTCTCTTTTTGTAGATGAAGCCAAAAAAAAAAAAAAAAACTATCTAATCATTCTAGAAGGAGCACTCTTTTAGTTGTCTGTCTAATTCAGAACTGGAACACAAACCTGATTGGTTCACCACCCATGTTATAGTAGATATAAATATAAATTGGATTGTAAAATTTAATTCTCGTCCATACAGCCGAAAGGACCCTAAATGAATCATAATTTTAAACTACCCTATAAATAGGTGATAATCAAAAGAAATATATCAACTTATAGGCTAAAGATAGCTGTAATTGAGTACAAAATGGTATCCAAGGAGACTCGATCTTGCAACCAATAGTATTTAGACAGTTACAAGAATACAAGTTTTCAGTCAAATAAACATGTTGAGTTCGCCTCAGCCACATTCAGATTCACTAAAGTTGCAGTTTCATTCAGAAAATATATTATGAAGGGATTCAACTTTGTTCAAACTAGGAAATGAAGCAAGCACAAGATCAGAAGAAATTCTGCAGACAATATAATCAAATATATCTTTCACAGCTTTACAATCCTAGTCGTTGAGTTTCTTTAGTGATAATTACAGTTGATAATTAATTACATGTAGAGGCCTCAACCATCATCAAACTCCATCTAACATAAACTGAGTTTTACAAATATAAACAGCACATTCAACAAGGACGTCTCCCTGTTCAGCTGCATTGGCATCTGCATGTCTGCAAAGTTTTTACTTTTAAAAAATGAAGTTATGCACTGAAACTAATTAAAATTCTGTTACCTTCATCAATGGTATTTATGCCAGGAAGGACTTTTGAAAGACTCTCTGCTTGCAGCATCTCAGAAAATGACCCATAGTGGGAACATCCTGAATTTAAAATTAATTAAACAAAAGAAGTTGCAAAAGAAAGCATAGTAAATCTGAATGAAATAGCTATCAATTCTTGGTACCAAACCATTTCAGAGGTGTATGTCACAGGAACATAATCATATGGATCTATCCCTAGTGCTTCCTGGGCTTCCTCCAACTTCTCCTCAAAAGACTCAACACTACCAATATTGAAATAGTACTTATATTGACCCCAGTGTCCTTTGGCCGGGGCATTAGTGACAGTAGCTTGAAAATCATCCTCACTTGTCTCATTGCGAGGTGAGCTCCTTACATATACTTTTGCAATTGATTTATTAGAAACAACTATATGGTCCACTAAACCTGGTTCAAGAAGTTTGTTTTTGAACTCTTGTAAACTAATCTGCCAAGAACAAAATTTTTAGCAAGTCAGCAGAAGGTTCCACATTTCATAAAAATAAAATAACATAAATTAAATTTTCGAAAAAAAAAAGATATAAAACTACTTCAATTGTCGCTCATCACAGAATGTCTAATAAATCATGTCAAATATAAAAATTAATTATTTTTTGTTTGGATGAGGTTATATAATTAGAAGTTCAAGGGCTTCAAAGTTTGCACCAAAGAAATGTCAACCAACTAGGTGCACATTGGAAACAGTCCTGGCACAATCATGCCAAAATAGAATGTTAGGAAGTTACTTATTCAAAATAATAAAGACAATAATTAAAAGCATACAATGCATATATACTCTCAATAACACTTGAAATTAATCATCTTAAAATAAAAACCAAACAGATGACCAAAAGTTCCTGAAAGTAGACTCAAGGATCTCCTTAATTACCTGCTGCTGTTCACGGGGACCAAAAGGAAAGGAACAAAGAAATAGCGCAATCACTAGTAAAGGAGTAATCAAATTTTGAAACTGCTTCATGAAAGTTTCCTGAAAATTCCCTTGATCATTTGTGTTTGAGTCTTCTGAAATTAAAAACAGAATCAAGTAAAATTTTAAAGGATTTTACATGCTTCCGTGAGTAAAAGCATGCACAAGAAAAATGCCATCACATGAGAAAAGAAACTCAATTGCTGTTCCACTTAAGTTCTGTATAACAAGAAGATTAAAGACATAAGGATTATCAGACTCTTCCTGTAAATGTCAAATCTATTCTAATAGATAGTAACATACAAATTCATGCAATAGACAGGAGCAAAAACTCACAACTGGACTATATAATTTACCCAAAGCTGGGACTTGTTAAGTTTTTTTAGAAAAGAATGGTAGCTTCGTTACGCTGCTTTTAGTTGTCCATGCATGCTGGAACTGAAAGGTTCAAAACCTTACACAAGTAATTTATTCCAATTCCTCCTGGACCACTAATTGTGTCATGGAATAAATTCGTGTAACAATAACAATTCTAAAATGTACCAGAGTCTAGCCATTTTATAACAATCACAGCCCAACTTCTCTCTCACTCCCAAAGCACAGTAGGACAGGAGCTGACCCCTAAGCTAATTAAGGTACACACAGCATTACCCTTTTTAAGTTCCAGAAGGAAAAATGCCTAAAATCTGGTGATGTTAGCCAGCTGAGAAATAGGCAACCCTGAAGAACGAAAAGGAGGTTGTTCATCTAATAATAGTAAAATCAAAACAAAACATAGCATCTACCTGATGAATAAGAAGTGACCATTTTATTCCAGAAGCTTCCAGGAAAAAAAAAAAGAAACAGAGAAAAAAAGGGCCTTCCAAAATACATTGAAAATTTAAAAAGCCAATTTATAGCACCATAAGGAGTTTTCGTACATGTAATTTTCAGCTCACCAGCGAATTATTTTCCTACGCAACAAGTATGTTGTTATCATACTATTGAAAGTGATTTTACTATCCTCTAGATGTTAAGAACAATATTAAAATCCAAATTCCTAAGGAAACAGAATATCAAAAGTAAGTTGTGGCAAAGGATAGAGAGCAAGTACAAAAGCAGAAAAGTGAGTGGTAATCATTAATAGCTAATCAGCAAAGCTGATCTTTGATGTTTCTAGATGAACAAAGGAATCATTATACATAACATCATTCCAATTATTTATGATGTAGGAGTGTAGAAATGAACCAACCTCTGGTCAGCCCAGTATGAGTTGTGATCAAGCATAGGAAGGACAAGTGTTGCCTTCATTATCTTAGCAATAGCAACTATATTGCAAATCTGCATTCTAAAATTATGGATAAATCATACAAGCTGTTCCAACAAAATATCAGCCACATAGAAAATAAAAACAAACAACAGACAGACCCCAAATCTCATCTGGTTCAAGCCGCCATTAGCATTAATGAACACTGGCTAAAGCTGAGAAGAATGAGTGCATGAGTTGAACACTGACTACATAAAATTTCCAAAGATTTGAATGATAATAATGTACAACTTGAACAAATTAAATGGATAAATCAATCAACCTTAAAGCCAAATATGTTGTTGTTCCTAGGTTTTCTCCACTAACAGGAACAATCTTGCCCAAACTCACTCTCATAGATTTTCCAATTTCTTCAGACGAGTGGAGAACAGATTCTCAGAAGTTGCCAGCAACCTTATCTCTGGTATCCAGTTGAACCAATTTTTTTAGGAACAAGAGAACTTAAGGTGACAAATACACTGCTTCTTCTATCTGTGAATACAAACAATCACCAAATGAATCGAGCAAGTTTGTTGAAACTTTAAAGGCAATACATTTCTAGCTTCTTTAATAAAACTACTTGTAAAAAAGATGTTTTGCACAGTTTGACGTAAAATAATTTCACATATTGCAACATTTCTCAGCTTTTTGAGTTGGTTAAATTAACAATCTAGCTATTCTCTAATATTTCCAAGGCCAAGGCCAAGGCCAAAAAAATGATAAAAGCTTTCACATAGAACAAAGTCAAACCATAATCTACCGTTGATTGATTTTGTTTATATTATGATTACTATGAGAAGGACATGTCTTAGACAATTATACAATTAAAATTTCACATAGAACATTATAACTGATTATTAAAGAATGAGCTTACCAAAACTAAAGAAAATTTTTGTCTAATTTTCAAGCTTTACAACTTAGTTCCCAGCAGAGTGGCATCAGCACAAAACTTACTATCCCATTTCGATTTCATCTTTACGAGCACATTCAGCGGTGATTCAGTAACCTGGACAACAATTAAGAGAATTTATCAGCATAAAAGATGCAAGAAAGTAACTACAAAATATTTTCAGAATATATGCATGCTGCCCTGCTAATTCATAGAGAAAAATGATGCATAGAAGTAAAGATGCAAACTATGTATTACCTCTTTTCCAAACATAAAGTGACCATAATAAGATCTTAATATTCAAGTTTAGCAAGGTTAATGAACAATCAAGTACAGTTAAAGGAAAAATAACACAAAAGAAGCAAAATGCAATGGAGCATGAATGATGAAAAACACTGATAACGAACTCTACAGGAAGACCAAGAAGGAGCAATATACAATCAGAAGCCTGGCAACAACCTGATATTATAGTCATTGGGTAAATCTTAGCTGCCACCAGCTTTTCTGCCTCCCTTAGTGGCTCCTCAGCCAAGACAAAAACAGCAGTTAAAATCAGTTAGTTGAGTAGTAATTGACCATCTTGCTATTGGCACGGCATCGCACATATACTACAAATGCAGAACCTAACCAGAAACTATTATCAAGTCTATATCATTAAAATTAAAAGAGATTCTTATGTGTAGCATTCCAATTTCAATTGAATATAACCCCTCATCAAAAAAATGCAATAGAGAGATTAGTAAAAAACCTCCCAGTTGTCAAAATGAGAACAAGGCAGCTGATTAACATTAATTATACCAATTGAGATATAGTAAAAAATTACACAATAAAATCTGAAAAGAAAACAGAGATCTAGATCAAGTACTTAAATATAAACAATCTTCAAAATAAGAATGAATTAAAGATTCATAACTTCAGCACATAAAATTTATACACCCCAGACAAAAATTAATGACACAATAAATTATGTCATAAATTGATTCAGTAATCATCAAGGAACTTCGGATCTTAAAAAAAAATAGATTTCAAGATTCAGAACATTCTCAGGTAATTTTCTCAAGAGCCAAACGGAGAGAGAGAGGAAGAGGAAAAAAAAAAGAGTTTGAGTTTACCCTAGAGCAGGACTTGCCACCGTTAGAAGAGCAGAAGACCTTGACATGACCATGACCATGCTTCTTTATTTCTCCGCTCTTGAACAGCACATGAACAAATCAAGTAAGATGTAAGAAATCAGGCACAGAATCTAAGACTAAAAATGAGAAACTAAGACGAACTGAAACAAAGCATTACCTGAAACTGAAATCTATGAATTTCTGCAATCCATGCAACTACAACTGGAAAAAAATGAAATTAATCTCTCATTTTGTTTAATTAAAAACTGAAAGAAACAAGGAGAACTAAAAAATAGATGTGAGAAATCCACCGCCCTACCATTCTCGACCTAAAACACCATAAATTGAAAACATAAATCCCGCAATTTCACTAAAATCCGCACCATTCGACTCACCAGAAATAATAAATAAGTAAAAATAAAAACAGAAACAAAAGCTGAAGATGAAGATCGGCGTTGTGCTATGCTAGTCCTCCGAAGATGAAGATTGGAGCTGCACGATGCTGGAGTCGGCGAGTCAGGGGGCTGCTATTGTCAGCACGAGGCAGGGCTACTGGAGGCGCAGGGCTGCTGGAGTCGATGCCTCGCGAGGCTGCTGCAATCAACGAGTTGGTCATCAAGAGGCTCCGCAGGAACAATTTCATGAGCCATTGTATTGTATTTTTGAAGTGAAGAAAGTGATGAGAAACAGAGTCAGAGTTATATATAATAAATGTGTTGTTTGCTTTGAAATGAGTTTGATTTGGTAACATAAGAAGACGACGAGATCAAGAACAAGCAAGTCAAGTCAGAACTATAAAATCGTACCTGAAAGACGAAGAAAGCGAAGCACCAAAAATGAAGACGAAGAAAGCGAATGATGCGACGACGATGGCTGGGTTTTTGTGACTGCTACAAGTTTGGCAAGCACCGAAGATGAAGACGAAGTGAGATGGAGTGTGTTAAGAGGCGATGATGGTCGATAAGATCTAGGGTTTGGAAATTTTTTGTTTTATATTAACTAATATGTGTCACAATTTTTTAACTGTGACACGTAAAACTTAACCCACTTTTTGTGTATTGTGACACATATAGGTTTGACTGAATTTAGAATTATCATACGTGTCATACTTTTGAAAACTGACATAAAATTAGTGACACAAAAACTCTAATTTCTTGTAGTGTAATTTATAGAACTGCCAAAGGCAGGAACACGATCCTTGACAAAGCTATCGAATTTGAACAAGTTGACAAAGAAAAGAATTGGTCTGTCATTTATCCATCTATAGAGAAATAAATATTATTATTACCTTGAAATTTTAATTTTTTTTATTTTAGATCTCAATTACTTAATCAAATGTGATTAATTACTAATATTTCAAGTCAAATTTATTGATAAATTAAAAGATGCTAACCTATATAATATATATGATTTCAATTAATTTAAATTTATTTGTTGATCGGCCGGGGGACAGGGATGACCAGATATTGTTCAATGGAATCCTACTATATGTTGGCAGTAGGATATTCCCTGGAGGATCTCACTTACCTCTGTGGAGATTAGATGGTGTAATTCTCACAATTCTACTGCATACTGGTCCCGTCGAGTTTCTTTACTATTCGCTTCACAGAGCACTACATCATCATTATCTTTACTCTCGCTACCATTCCCATCATCATTCCTCTATCGTTACTGAGCCCATCACTTGTAAGACTACTCTTGCAATTCCCTCTAATATTAATGTTACTTTTACCCATTAACTTAACGTAAATATGAAAAATAGTTGTTTATTAATGTGTCTGTGGCAGCTGTGATTCATCCATTTGCAGAGCACATAGCATACTGTACACTTTTTAGTATACCATTGTTGACAATAGCCTCCACTGGAACTGCTTCGGTGGTAGCCATGGCTGGATTCATCACTTACATTGACTTCATGAACAACATGGGACACTGCAATTTCGAGCTCATTCCTGAGTGGCTTTTCTCCATTTTTCCACCTCTGAAGTACCTCATGTACATTCCTTCGTAAGTGAACACCGCTACGCTTTCTGTTAGGTTTTTTACCAAGGATCAATCAAGATCTTTATTTGAACTTTGGTCATGTTAAAGGTCATCTTAACATGCACTCTAAAACCACTTGCTGAAATATTTTCAATAAACTGATATTTAATACAGGAAATAAATAACTTTAATTAATTATTTTGATTTCCTGAAGATGTGTGATAATGATTACATAGCTTGCGTTACTAAAACTAGTTTTATAGCACATGATGATCTTATAGTGTGGTCCAAAATTGGAAAATTTCTCGACCTTACCTAAATTTGTTAAATGAAAAAGAAATTAATTAATTAATAAATTCTTATAAATAAAAAATGTGTTGAATAGACTTGTCCATAGACATGAATTAATTTGCATATAAATATGTTTGAAATTTGTTATACGTATCAAATTACACGCACATCTCTATTATTTCGATCTTCGACCATTTAAACTGGTTCACTATTCAGGAATGAGTATTACTACTATTATAATCTTTTTGTACAAACTTACTCATGCAAACTGATATGTTATGATGTGATTGGACCACATTAATGAATGATACCACATTAATGAATGATATTATTTATAGCTTTAATTAATTTGAAGTAGTGGTCCAAATTCATGAAAAATAATGCAAAAATATATTCATATATAACTTTTTTTTTTAATTCATGAAGTGATACTTCAATTTTTAAATGCAGGCCAACTAATAAAATCATGTCGGCTTAAGAGAAAGTTTCTTCACTTTAAATCCACACTGTAAGATCATAGGTGGATTCATTTTTTATTTTTTTAATGTGTTTGCTTACTTGATACTTCAGTTATTTAAGGATTAAATTAGTTAGACTATTATATAAAATTAATTTCCAAGCTAGCTAGGGAATCATCCATATATTTAAACATGATGAAATTTTTTCATGAATGATACAGCTTCCACTTACTGCATCATAGTCAGTTTCGAGCCAATTACTCATTGTTCATGCCGCTGTATGATTTCTTCAGATACACTATATGAAACTTTGCTAAACAGAGAGGAAGAATCACCTGATTTTTTGCATTTAACCCACTTAACCACACCAGAATCATCTATCATCTCAGGATTGGATTTGCTTCCTTGGCAGCTAAACCCTCCTTATTAGTTTCAAAATGGTATATGTGGTTAATGTGGCCTGTGAGCTTATGGTCCATGACCATAACTTGGGTTTATGCTCGAAGTTTTGTAGTTGAAAGGAATCGTTTCAATGAACTCAACTTACAAACTTGGACCTTAACCAAATACAATTTTCAAGTAAGAATTTTTATTTTTTTTTTAACTCTAATTCTACTTGGGTTCATTTTAGGGTAAACATTTTTCTGATCTTTATGACTTTTTGTTTTTATATCAAGCAAAGTCGTTCCAGTTTTAGAATGAAACCCTCACTTACCCTACTTTAAAAAATTTCCTTCCATTAGAGTAATTTCAAAACCAAAAAGAGAATTCGTTAATTTAAGTTAAACCTCAATGGAGATGAGCTATATTTATTCTTTATTATTGTTGTTGTTGTTATTTTGTGAAAATTCAGTTACATATGTTCATTGTTATATTCACATGACTTAACTTTCTGTTTGCAGTACTACTTGCAATATTGGCAAAATGAATCGATCAATAAATTGATTGAAGAAGCCATACTTAACAGGTATGGTGGGCTTTACGTCCACATGTATCCTCAGCTTAGAATAAAAGTAGCGGATGGTAGTAGCTTAGCTGCTGTAGTTGTTCTAAACAGCATTCCTAGAGAAACAACTCAAGTGGTCCTCAGAGGCAATCTCACTAAGGTTGCTTATGCTGTCGCTCTTGCTTTGTGCCAGAGGAAAATCCAGTTAGTTAATTATTTTACAGAGAATATACATACATACATACATACATACATACATACATACATACATATATATATATATATATATATCATAAAAAGCACATTCGATAACATGCATTGAACTTGTGTTTGCAGGTAATAACAATACGTAAGGATGAGCATCGGAAGCTTAACAACTCATTTGGCAACAACTCTAAAACTAATTTGGTGCTTTCAAGAAGTTACTCTCAGAAAGTAATTCATCAATTAAAAGAAAAAAAAAAGCAAAAATGCATTTCTTTCACCTTAATTTTTATCATTAATAATAAACTCTAAATTTGTGGTTTTTTGTTTCAACTTTAATAGATATGGTTAGTGGGAGAAGGAATGACTAAAGAAGAACTGTTGAAGGCAACAGAAGGAACGTTATTCATTCCCTTCTCACAATTTCCACCAAAGAAATTAAGAAAGGGTTGCTTCTACCACCTCACACCAGCAATGGCAACTCCTCTCGCTCTTGAGAATGTGGACTCTTGTGAGGTTTGTATTTTCCGTATTCTACTAATTAATTTTCTTTGGCTCAAATATATTTTTCAGTTCCCTTTACATAAAAAAAAAAAAAATTGTGATAGAATTGGTTGCCAAGAAGGGTGATAAGTGCATGGCGGATTGGTGGGATAGTGCATGCCTTAGAGGGATGGAGGGAGCACGTGTGTGGTTACTCCATGTGCAACATTGTCAAAGTTTGGGAAGCAGCTCTTCGTCATCGATTTCAACCTCTCATCATCCCAATACAATCCATTAGCTCTACTTGAAGCAAATTTATATATATAGTAACTATAATTACAATTATTATTTATAAACTACTTATCGAAATTGACACGATATCATATGTCACTAAAATGTTATGATTAATGAGCGTATATCGTGTTTCCTTTTTTAATTTTTTATGAGCTTAAATTCGATAGTGAAAACCTCTCTGTCCATATCAATTGCATCATGTAACAATAAATAATACTTCAAACTAAAAGCGAAATTCGTAAACTCTGATTTTGGAATTTACATAGTATATATATGTATTGATTCTGGGTATCTAAACGTCAATCAATCAGTTATAATTAACCAATATTATTAATATGTTTGTGGGCCTGGCAAATTCTATACGACCCGTTAACACGACACGAAACCATTTGATAAAAACGTGTTTTGGATATAATATTATCGGATTGGGTCGTTAATGGGTTAACACGAAAAAATCCGTTTGATATCGGACCGTGTTTGGGTTTATCCTATAAAAAACTGTTTCACCCGTTTAATCCGTTAATATTAAGAATCATATAGTAAATTTATTTATAATATATAATAAAATATAATAAAATGTAACAAATACTAATTTATAACTATATTTAACCTAATTAAAATTATTCTAATATAATTACGTCATCTTTTTCTTATATGTATATGAGTATGACATTTTGATGAGAAATATAAAGAAGAAACTTATAAAATGTTCTATTTCATTTTCAGAAATCATTCAATAATTGGACATTTTTAGTTATTTAGCTTAAATACACTTTAGATGGATATTTAAACGATGGTGGATACAAAATTTTGTTTATATTTTCGTATTATATTAAATTTGAATATTTCAATAGATTTCAAAATATTTGTTAGATTTTAAATTTATAAATTATTGGTTGTATTATTTATTTAGAATTTACATAAATCATGTTAAACATATTGTTGTCTAACTTGAAAATAAAAAAAAGGATAAATGGATTGGATTCGGGTAACACGTTAAGTTAACAGTCGTGTTTGGGTTTATAGATTTTGATCCAATAAATTAATGGGTCGGAATTGGATTAACATAATTTAACACGATACGAATACGAAACGATACGAAACCGCTCTAACACGACCCATTACCAAGTCTATATGTATGTTATATTAAAAATGACTTGGCCACCAAAAACCTATAGAAGCGGTAATAATATATATATCTAAAAATAAATAATACTTGCACATGAAATTATATATATATATATATATATATATATGTATGTATGTATGTATATATGTGTGCATATATTTATGTATGTATGTATGTATATATTTATGTATGTATGTATGTATGTATATACTCTAGTAAATAGAAACAAGCTTTCGGGAAAGAGAAGAATGATCAATTGAAATTAACATAATGAGAACCCTCACTTCGCTCTTTTTACAGAACAAATCAGCTCCACAGAAAATACAAATTTCTTGCTTTGGCCATCAGACACCTACCAAATTGTGAGATTGACCGGCAATTCCTCCCGTTCTATCTGATGGCTTTCTATCATATATCAATTATCTTTTTTATTTTCAATTACTCTTGCAAGACATCTTTTTTTTGTTATTTTTCATTTGAAAAATTAAATTGTTCGGGGATAATCATATTAATATTTTTTTTAAAATATAAAATCGTTTTGCTTTCATATTTTTTGATTTTTCAAATCTATTATTTTTAAAGGACAGTGACCTTTAACTAATGGCCCTTAATTAGTTGCTATAGGGCAATGATTGTTTAACTATTGTATGAAGATCACGTGGAAGCCTATTGAACTGATTAGTAACATTTCCAGAGTATTCCGCAAATCTGTTGGATTTCTAGTGTTGTTTCCTCGAGGTCGGGAACTGGCAGTTTGGCTATGTGCATGGTGAGACTCTACAGGAATAAAATCTTCCGCATCCTTATTTCTCCCATCCTGTGGATTTTTAGCTCGATTATTTCATGTTCATGAGTACTCAACTGAGGTGGCTGTGTACTCGGGTTAGTGTTTGGCTTGGTGTTTTGGGGCTATGATGGGTGCGGTATTGGCAAACCTCCACTTGCTTAACCTTGTGAAGTTCCAAAAGCTTCCTGCATCATTGCCTCCATTCGTGGTCTTGTGCATCCTTCTCAGTCATCTTATTAAGTCGCTTCTCCAAATCTTCTACCCTTTGAGCATAAGCAGCTTGTCTTGTTGTCATCATAGTCCCCCTAGATCCACCTGGCATCATGTGAATTTGACGCTCTTGCTTCCCTAAACTTCTGTGATTTTGACGCTTTTGCTTCCATAAACTACACCTCAATAATCGCAATAAAACTTCACAAACTCAACCAAGAACACTAATTGTCAGGATTTCGTCTCAGTGTTTTGGGACTAGTACAATATTGTAATTATCAAGATTTGATCAACGGTAATGAGGTAACAAAAAGCAACAAGCTCAAAATAGCTTAAGGAACAAGTCAGACCAGGAACTCAACTAACAAGTCACTCAATATCAATCAGGATTACAACTAATTTTAACTTATCAAATCATTCCGGCAAACACAATTATCTTCATAATATAACCAACCCAATCTCAATACAAGCACAAACTTGCTAAATCAGAAGTGACCACTAGCTTAACTCTAGTTGCTTGATAAAACTCCATAACGAATTGCAGTCTTGAAGATCTTCAATGCCCTCCTACTGGATCTAAGTAGCACACCCTTTAATCTGGAATACAAAAAAAGCTTAAAGGATGTCGGGGATTTTCTCGGGTATTTTCCTGGAGAAAATCCTCTGATACGTAAGTCAGCTTCAACTTAGCTCACAGTATATTTGTCGTCATACCCATAAAAAAGTTTCTCAAGATCTTAAAAGCGTCTTACTCATTAAATCTTGCTGATCTGTATTTATATAAGCCTTTATACAAAAAATTAATCTACTCCATCCATTTTTAAAGTGGTGTCATCTGGGCAATTTATTCACACATTCTAGATCTGACATGTACTAAAGCAGTATGCTTCTTATTGAACACACGTCAACCGATCCGTATTTCATGCGACTTACAAAAAGTGTGAGCTATCTAAATTCCGAGCTACAAATCTTCTCTGGAAATCACCTCCTGTGACATCTTTCTCCCCAACAATTCCCAACTAAGATTCATTCTACGAAGTCATTAAAAAACTTAAAATTATCGAGAATGCTCACGAATACCAATTACCAACTACAATACTAGATAGTGATCTTATACCCTATAATTTATTATGCCAAACATGACCTAAGTTCTTCCCCCACTACACCTAGTTTTCCTCTTACAAATAATTCAGTTTCATTGCTTTTAATAGAAGTTGTAATCTTTCAATTGTTCATTCAATAATGTATATCTATTTTGTAGACTAGAAGGCTAGATGATGCTAATTTTCAGGTGCTCAATCATGTAGCTAAAACATCTGAATTATTTACTTCTAAAACATTATTACATTTTGTGAATCTTTTTAGATTCCCAAAAAAAAATCATAGTTCTTCACCTTATTCTTTTCATAAATTTGTTTCTCCATTTGAACTAGTCTATACAAATGTTTGTGGTCTATATCTCCGATTATATTTGTGAACGCATGGTTATAGATATTGCATCTTATTTCTTGATGATGATAGCAAATATGGTTGGATTTATCCCTTTGATCCAAATATGAAATTCAAGTTATCCTTAAATGGTTTCGCTCTTTAGTTGATTTAGAGTGCGTTTAGTATTGCTATTGCACAATAGTTTTTGGATTCTACTACTAGCTAATGCTATTTTAGTGTATGGTAAACTCATTGAAAATTGATTGTGCAGAAAGTTGCTGCTCCAAGAATCTATTTTGGTATTAGGCCATGGTGGTAGGTGGAAGGCAACTTTTGAAAATTGATTCTCAAAAGCTAAAATTTGGATAGACTAAAATACTAAAATTATCTCTCTCAAATAATATCAAATCCAAAAACACCCTTGAATATTAAATTTTTAATTAATTAATTAATTAATTATAAAATTAAATTATAATTTAAATTTACTTTTAAAATTTTTTTAAAAAATAAAAAAGGAGTAGTCACCATCGACATCACTAGCCACCGATGGCCTGGCATGTTCGATGATAACTCCAGGACTATTGAGATCGCCCTCAGCCGTACTTTCCAGATCCATTGACTTCTCTATCATTTAAGCTGCTAATCGACAGGATCTGGGGATTAAATTTTCGGCTCTAAAACTTTGATCTCTAGATCCCATCGATTAGCTACTCCATTGGTGGAGAGGTCAATGGATTTGGACAGTGTAAGTTATGACGATCATGGTAGTGGTGGCACTGTTGTCGACGCACCAACCTGCAGGCAATGATGAGTGAGTTTTATACTCATGAATTGAATATCTTTAGGATTAAAATTAGTTGGTTTTCGTGTCTTCTTGTTAGTTTACATGTTTTTTGTGTTTAGTAGGTAAATTTCATGTTGGAGTACGGATTTGGAGGTTTTATAAGCAAAATTCGACAAAGTTGAGAAACCGGTGAATTCAACCTTTACTGGGCTGCCAACTTCTCGATAATTTATTGTATTGATTTACAATGAACCAAATATCACATGATATACCATTAGAAAGCCCTAGAATTATAGTTTCTATAGAAGTTTATAGTCCGTCAATCAGAATTTTGTACAAGAAGTTATGCATATTTTAATGCATCAAGGGTAATTCTATAATTATTGAGTGGTGGGAAGGTTTGAAACTGGTAGTCTGGTCCCTGAAGCTGAAGGTTTGAAATTTTGCAATGTGGCCCCTATCCTATAGGTATGGGAATTTCTCTCTTTAAAAAAAAAAAAAAAAATCTCCCATTTGGGACAAAAATTCTCCCTTCCCTTAGAGAGAGAAAACTCTCCTCCTATGGAGGTTGGTACAGCGACTCACAGTGACTGAAAATTCTACTCCAGCACATTTTTTCTCCAACAATCTAGTTTTCTCTATTTCCTTCTTGTTATTATGTATTGTTGTTGTTTGTATTTATAGTATGAATTACGTTTTGTCTTCTAGGGTTAAGATGTAACCAAATTCTGATACTGTCGTTATTTTAATTATGTACATCAGTTATTTGTTCCATGATTATTCAGCAATTTAATTGTATACATGCTTAATGCTTGTGAAAGCCTAATCAACTTTTGCACGATTTGATATATGAATTGAGACTAAGAAGTGATGCTCATGTTACTCCTTAATTATTTTGCCATAAATCAACATGAGATAGAGATTCAAATGTGGTTTGTGCAATCTTATTGATTTCTTGTGCTTAATGGGCAGTGAATTAGATGAGACAGAGATACGATTCTAATTTATTAATATACAATGTTGTTGCTTGAGAAAGAAAAACAATTAAATCAGTGAAATCAATTGGCAACAATTAGGAATAAGGCTGATATTATTGGATTTAATAACTGGAGTGGATTAATCTTCGTGAAATCGGGATCCTAGAGCGTTGTATTATTGTGTTTCATTTTTTATATTTTTACAACCGTGTTCTTAGTGTTAATTTGATTTTAATTATTGCTATTTAATTTCCTCGCAAATCAAATTTAAATTTCAGTCATTCAAATAAAATATGAGTTAACAAAAATTTCTATAATTAGTAACGATAGTCCTTGTGGGACGATATCTAGACTCGCATCTGCATTACTTGTAACGATTCCAATTACTTGTAACGATCCTATATACTTGCAGATTTTATGCAGCAAGCAGCTAGCATCGACAACGTTATGATTCTGACAATATTTTTAATTATTTCATTTTACTAATAAATGAATAATAGATATATCTAAATATTATATTTTAATTATTTAAATTTTATAATTTTAAATATATAAAAATATTATTTTTCATTTATGATTTTAAATTAACTTAAATTTAATAATTATAATTTTATTATAAAAATCATGGATATATTAGTATTTTTACTAAAAATTATCTTTTAAAATTCAAATTTACCAAACACTTATACATAACTTTTAGACAGCACATTAATTTTAAAAATCAATTTTACTAAACGCCTTCAACTTTTTTGAAACAGTATAGCTAACATTTGATTTTACTGCAGGACTTTTCGACAACAATTTTTATAGCACAAAAATCCCTAATATACCCTTAGTACCAAGTATAAATGTTTGCAATCTAATAGGGTTAAGAGTTCAAGCCCTTTACTCCATTTTTTTTTCAACTTGTTATAATTTTTTTCTTTTTTTGGACATCTTTATTCTCATACTCATCAACAAAATGGTTCCGTTTTTTGTGTTTTTTTTTTTCCTTTAGGTAGGAGGGAGGGACATAAATCTATTGTAGAAATAGGCCTTACATTTTAAGCTTAGGCTTCCAACATTGGTGCTTTCTTTTCAAGATATAGTGTTTTCATGCCAAGCCTGATTATAAATTTATTAATTAAAATGTTTAGTTGAGCTTTCCATTCAAATCTTGCATCTTATAATAATAGAATAAATAAATATATATATGTAATACGTCTCAGAGAATTCTTCTTACTCTAATACATTTCTGGGAATGAATACGCCAAGTCTTCTAACTAGATTGCATGCATATTGATTCAAATATAGGGTCATGCAAAATTAAAAAATAAAATAAAAAATGATTCAATTTGGGTCTTGTGAGCGCAAACTTTGGGCGGAGCTGTTTTTGGGCTAGGCTAGGCTGCATTTTTTAAAAAATTGGAAAGTTCCTTATAGCCCTTAATGTTTACCGTTATTTACGAATAATAAAACATATTGCCCATTTTTCATCTTTAATTTACAAGATTGTCATCACTTACGTTTAATAAAAAGTCAGCCTCTTTTCCTGCTTTACTCTTTGGTCGGTTTTCTTAGTTTTTCATTCCAAAAGACTCTAAACTTGGATTATTGAGGTATTCCTCTAAATCTTGAGTAATTATTTGAATGATTTAGTATTAGGGTTTTGTATATATTTTGCTTTCCATGCTTTATATTTACATTTTTCCAATTTATATTATTATTTCTTACATTGTTTAATGTGATTGCATCTATGTGTAATATTTTGATCTTAGCTGACTCTATTGTTAAATAATTATTCTTGTTAAATTTCAATTATGCGATTGTTGTTGGATGAACAAATCTTAATGGTAGAATTTAAAAATATTAATGGGTTTCGATTTTATTTATATAATGTAGGTTTACCATGGACAGCCCAAAACTCTACATTGATATGATATTGTCCACTTTGGGCCCAATCCCTCATGGATTTGTTTTTAGATTATACCCAAAAGGCCTCATATCAATGGAATGCTTGTCCACACTTATATGTCCATGATCTTTCTCATGTCTAGCCAATGTGGGACTTTGGTTGCACACCCAACAATCCCCCCCTCAAACAAAGGACCATACTATTTTGTATGTTTTTTTTTTTTTTACCGAGCCTCCCCTGAAACGATCATCTAACCGTTTTGCTTCTCGATACAAGGCTCGAAAGCTTGCTCTATTGTGGCCAAATAGAGCTCAACCACGGATTCGGGGGCCCACCACCTTTTGTTTGGGTCTGAGAATTTTTATCACGTATTCTCCTGGCTAAGTCTGGGCCTGGGCTCTGATAACACTTGTAGGGTTACCATGGACAACCCAAAACTCCACATTGGTATGATATTGTCCACTTTGGGCCCAAGCCCTCATGGATTTGTTTTTGGATTCTACCCAAAAGGCCTCATATCAATGGAATGCTTGTCCATACTTATATGCCCATGATCTTCCCCATGTCTAACCAATGTGGGACTTTGGTTGCACATCCAACATATAAATTGTTGATGTTTGTAAGTTTGGAAGACAACATAGGCATAAAAGATGAGAAAATGAAGAGAGAGAAGAGAAATAAGAAGTACAAAACAATAGACAAGTTGTTGAAGTGGTCCGCAAGAAGCAAAAAAGGTTAGACAAATAATGTTGAAAGTCTAAATGGGGACCCTTTTAAAATGTGTAAAGTATTCTTAGTTTAAGATAATATTGGGAAAAAAATAACAAAAACAAATGTTCACCTTTACATAATTTATTATTATTTTCAATTGATAAAAAGAATATGGTGAGTGGTGACCTTCCATTTTACCATTATATTATTGCACTAAATATCTTTGCTTACTTGATTGACTACTTGATTGACTATATTGATTAGTTATGTAATTTTTCTTAAATGATTACTTAATCTAATTAAAAAATTAAACAAATAAAAAAATATTAATATTTTTTATAATTGATAAAAATGTTTATTTATTGCATTTTTTTTCATAATGTTTATTTTTGTATAAACTATGGCATTTTAAGGGGGTATGGTTCAGATGTCCTTCCTTTACTAGGTGTAAATGTTTTTTTCTTTCTTAATATAATTTCCTTGTACCATCAAGGTTTGCCTAATGTAATAATCTAACCCGACCAGGAAAAATTCCCTAGCTAAGCCCGTGGCACAGAGATAAAAAATTTGAGAGCAATGTGGTAGGCCACAAACTCCAAATCTGAAGTAGCCAAATTCATATTTTAACTCACCACATAACAGTATACGAACGCTATCAATTTCAATTAATTCAAGGCAAATTATCTCCAATTGGGAGGCCATAAGCAAACACAAGTGTTTTCAATAAAACTAAAGAATAACAGGTGACAAATCCCATGGTCCCCCCGAAACACCTTGATCTCTTTACCAAACATGTGGCAACCCCTTTGGAATGAGCATTCATATATCCTCTAATTCTGTAAATATATATGGTATACTTATGAGTCCTTTATATTGTGTCAATAAATGACATTCTTTCCTTAGATGTTTAATTCAGCTCGATCGATTATCTTAGTGTTTAAGATATCTTATTTTACCTCAGTTCCTTTGTGGACCGAATTAAGGAGCCTGCCGGTGCACAAATTCTAAAGCAACAATACACATAACATTTATCAAAACTAGCCTATAAGTTCCTGGGCTGAGTGACTCCAACCAAGCTATGCACATAGATTTCATAATATTCGTTAGTCAACACATGTTTCATATATTTACTGGATCTTTCCGAAAGAAAATTAAGTCACTCTATAAATTAAATTCAAATCATTAAATTTCAAATCTACCAAAATCATATATATATATATATATTAAATTTGTGATTTTTTAACATAAATTTATGATCCTTAATCTCACCAAATCCAATGGCTAAGATTGAAACAATGGCATGTCTAGTTTTATGTCAAAAAATTTATATAAAAATATCCCTTCCCATATATAACAAAATCAAGTAAATTGATTTTGAACAAAATCAAGAAGATGTTGAACTTTAGAATCTGATTATTACTTTCAATATTTTCTAAATCAAATGCTACAATTGCAAAAATAAACACAAAGTTATGTTACATCACTACTACACAAAATTAACTGTAGGCTCTTAACTAGAGTCTAAAGTTAGAGTTCGGGTGACTGAGGCAAGCACTCGGTGGGGGGAAGGGGGAGAAAATTTTTCTCTCAATTAGGTCGCCGGAGTTACTGTTCACTCCGGCCAATTTGCGAATCAGCCTTTCAAATCTACATATGTTGTAGATCAGGATATCCTGAGACAAATTTTATTCTGGGTCGCCCTCAGTTTCCAGCAGCAAAACGGTTAAATTTGCAAAAAAAGGTTTCGGATTTCACTATTTATCACCGATGACGATCAAGTGGGACGCCACCTTTACCATCATCGTATTGGTCTTAATTCAATCTATAAATTTTCCTTCATCAGCACCACCAGATTCGCGCCGCATCACCTCCGTTCTAGGCCACAAAGTTTCAGATTTTTCACTATTCACCGCCGCCCGCCGCTGTCACCAGCGAGTGGCATCTCACCTCCATCAAATTCTTGTAGATCAGGTGACATTCTACAAGTTTTCCTTCATCAGCACCACCAGATTCGCGCCACAACACCTCCGTTCAAGGCCTCAAAATTTCGGATTTACTATTCACCGCCACCTCTTGCCGGAAAACGGCGAGTTGTATCTCACCTTCGCCGCCATCTAGTAGATCGGGCAACACTGACCAACTTTTCCATCTTGGCCGTCATCTGATTCCAACCAGAAACCCCTCAAATCGCCGCTTCTTCAATTGGAATTTTACTGTTCACCGAGGTGGTTACTATTCATTACCGGAGACACTGTTCATCAGCCCCACCCAGATTGTTCTTCAGGTTATTTCATGCAACTTTACCTCTTGCTCGATTTCCTGATTCCTTGCGGATTATCGTTTTTAAAGAGGTGACGACAACTTTGAAAGCCAAGCCGCTTCGGTGCCTGGTTTACTTTCGTTTTTCCATCTCTTTTTTATGAGTTTGCATTGTATTTGATTTGTAATTCACTTGATGGATCCATCCAAGATAACTACTGGCTCTTGGGCTGATAAAATCAAGATTACTGATTCGAGTACCCGATGCAAATTGAGTCTGGTTACTCCTAAGAAACCGGGTACAATCCTTGAGATTCCAGATGAGATTGTCGACGAGAATTTAGCCGAATGGCGTAGATGTCTTGTTGGCTTCTTTCCGGGATATGTGATGCCCTTCCATGCTGCACGTTCGATGGCGATGCGTGCATGGAAATCTAGTGGTCTTGAGGACGTCCGTTCCACGGATAAGGGATTTCTCATCTTCCGTTTTAGAACTGAGGATGAGGTACATGCAATCATTGCTCGAGATCCTTGGATGTTTGGAGGTAAATTCATTTACCTGCAGCAATGGCATCCGCACCTGGATTTTAATCTTACAGCATTCTGGACACTACCAATTTGGATCCGTTTGTATGGCCTGCCGTTTCCTTTGTGGACAGCCAAAGGCCTTAGCATTATCTCCAGCATGGTTGGAGAACCTAAATCTTGTGATAAGGCGACTTCTGATCTATCTAGATTAGAGTATGCGAGGGTTTGTGTTTTTATTGATGCAAGACATCCTCGAGTTAAGAACTTTGAGTTCAGGTGCAAACTCTCTCTAGAGCCCATCAAAATTCAAGTTGAATATGAGTGGACTCCAAAACATTGCCCCAAATGTTGCCAGTTTGGTCATCATTGTCCAGAACCGGTAAAGACTTCAAGTCCAGATAAGAATGAGGCTAGCACCTCTGATAGTACCCCTTTGAGAAAAGAAAAGGATGTGACCAAGGTCACTGATTGCACCAAAATAGCTGCTATCCCAGAAGTTTTTGCAGTGCAAGTTGAGCCTCCGAAGGCTACTACACTTCCGAGTGCAGAGTCAGTTTCAGATTCTGATTCTCCATTTCCTTTTGCGACCGACGAGGGTAGACTTTTGGGCACTATCAAATATTCTACAAATCGTGAGGCATCTATTTCCTCAGGGCGGATACCTACTGAGTCTTCTCCCACTCGTTTTGAGCCTTTGATTGGGCTCAGTGAGGATGATCAACCTGATAGGATTGACCATACCCATTCAGACACCCCAACTACCCCGGTAAAGAAGGGTAAAAAGAAGATAAACAAGAAGGGTTAAAGCTCTTGTATTTTTATGTTTTAGACCGTTTGTGATCATTTCTCTTTTTTGTTGTTAAGGTCATTTGTGGCTTTTTTACTTTGTTTAGGCCGCTTGTGGCCTTCATTTTCTATCTTTTTGTTGGATTGTATGTTTGGACTTTACGTCCTTTTGTAATTCTTGGGGTATGCCCCTCGGATTTTTGTACATTATAACTTTTTTGGATTTATATTACTAAGTAACTTTTCCAAAAAAAAAAGTCTAAAGTTTTGTTCATTAAATAAAACTTTAAGTCCTATTGCCCATACATTCACGAAACTCATAGGCGGAGCTATGCTTGGACCAGGGGGCTCCATCCCCCACTAAAAACTTGAAATTTCATTAATACCCCCTTAATTTCAGTACTCACAAATATACCCTCATATAAAAATTATTTGATTTTTAACAAATATACCTTCATATAAAAATTATCTAATTTTAACAAATATACCTTCTACCTTTAGGTTCATTCTTAACTTTAGGTATTGTTTCTATTAAACTCTCTTAGAGTTATATAGTTGGATGGATTCATTCATGTGCCTCCATTTTATGTTATTGAATAATTGAAATGTCATGATATATATACTCATACAATTTATTTCAAAGGCATTTAGAATATATATAATCATAATAGATTTGAAAGATTATTTACAATATATATACTACATTATTCTAAATTTTTATAAATATTCTTTAAACTCAATTTCATCATCAATATACTAATTTACATACAATCTTAAATTTAGATAATCAAATAGTACAAAAATAAATAAATTCTCTAGTTATAGAATACTAAAATCCAAATATTAAATACATTTAACTCTAATCAAAAGACTTTAAAACTTATATACATATGTTAGAAAACTTTTTCAAACTATAATATATTACTTAAGTCGTACATATATATATTAAAAAAAATTATCTAATTCTTAATTTTTCTGAAAATTATTTTACATATAATTAAATCTTAATTATTATATTTAACTATATATTTATTTTAATTCGAAACTATGTGGTGCCCTCTCTAAAGAAAATTTCTGGGTCTGCCACTGACGAAACTTTTTTACCTTTTAGTATTAGGTATTCCATGAATTCAGTATCCTGCAATACATTCTAAGGAATCAGCAATGAAACTGGAGGATGTAACCTTAGAGTGTCCTTAATGACTGCCTTTAGATATGGCAAATTATTCATGTCTGTCTCTTTAGCCTTTTTGTTTTGTCCAACAACTCGATCAAGTTCCTCTTTGATCTTTCTCATAGCATTAGGGCTGCAGAATAGCTAAGTCATAGCCATTCAACAGTGCTGCTTGTAGTTTTCGATCCAGCAAAGAACATATCCTGCACAAATGTACAATTAATACATCAGTTTCACATAAAAATTAAAAAATGAGTGTATAAAAGTTGCATAAGGGCTTTCTCATTTCCAAATTTTGTATAAATGGAAGTTGAAGGTAAGCATTTCCTTTTCTTTTTTTTTTTTTCAATTGTTTCCCATTTTTACATATATGTTTTCAATTGTTATATAAAACGGTATAATGGTAAACCCAATGCTGAATCTAAAACATACAAAAGACATTTGGCCTTGGTAAAATGCAATATGTTTAATTAACAGGATGATTATATATGTTCAATTTTTGATAAGGGATTCTGTCAGACTCACAATGTTTTGTGGGACTCCCCATAACTTCACTATGTGCTTGAGGAATGCTCAAGCGACTTCATCCGCGGTGCAATCCGTAGAGACGGGTATGAAGGTGGCATATCTTGACACTATTTCCATGGCACGTCCCATGTGTTAAGTTTGCCACTTTCTAAAAGCTTGAGCTTGTAGATGTGGGCTTAACATTAATACTTTAAACCCTGTAATACGCCCTCCCACATGTAAGGGCCTCGTGCACTTGCAACGTGGACCGGATGGGGTCTCACATGCCTCAACGGGTCTTCCAAGTGGGCCAAACAATAACACTTTTTTAATTAATTTTTAAATAACATGAAAGGGATTCGAACCTGCGACTGTTGGCCCATTATAGCTCTGATACCATGTTAAGTTTGCCACTTTTCTAAAAGCCTAAGCTTATAGATATGGGCTTAACATTAATACTTTAAGCCTTCTAATAGCATTTCCCGTGCCATGTTTCTTTCGGGCACCTAAGGATCCGATATTTTCAAAACTAGTAAAAGGTCCGCCAAATTTGGCTTTCCAACCCACTCCATTACCTTTCTCATTGTAGCAAAGAAATCCATCCCTTCGTTTGAGTTTGAGTCTAGAAGATCCCGTGATAGTGTAATATTGCCAGCAACATTGAAGTCCATGACAAAGAGTTAGTGAATCAAATCCACCTCACCTGCTTCTCCTTGTGCTTGTGTAGCTGCTGCATCCTCCTCAATGTACTGCAACATGTTACCAATGCACTTTTGGCGTATGAAAGCTGTCTCAGTGAATCTCTTGTTGACAAAGAGCTCACTTGAGTAAAAATGCTGAAGAAAGTGTCAGTACATATACTACTTTTGTGAATTATTAATATAAACTCACTCATGCAAACTTAAATGACATTATTAAATTATTATCATATTATTCACAATAATTAATACAATTAAAATTTAAAATTTAATCATCTAATTAAATCATAACACATCAATTTATACAAGTAAGGTTTTATGAATAGCTTTAAAAAAGTAATACTCTATAGATATTAAGGTACAAAAATAACCTATAAATATATTTCCCCTTTTATCAACAAGTTTACTTTCTCCAAAGAGTAATGACAAAATGACAACTCACGGAGCTTCATGACAACTCATGGAGCTTCATAATTATCGTTGATAGGGGACCCGCCGAAAAAGTGAAATTGACAAAGGATTCCCATCTGTGCAATGGTTGAAGATGACAAGAAATCGTCCTAAGGTACTAAACATTATTGATTGGAATTTCTTTTTATAAGAAAAAAAAAATTGCACCCCTGGTTTAGAGACGAAAGTTACTCATATTTTAACTAAGGTTCATAGTTGTAGACGGAGAAAGACGATTATCGAAAATTGTTTACTCCTAGGAAAATATTAAATGGAATATAATTATGATGATTCTAATAAAATGTTATTATTTAAACATTGATGCCTTTCATCTCCGTTAATGTAAACCTATAATGTTGTATTTTGAGTTACATTTACATATGTACTTAAAGCAATTATATAAAACGTAAAATAATATGTATTATTCGACATGTTATTTACAGTCCCATGGCTTCTCATTTTTACAAGTTTTCCTTTAGTGTTCTTAATTGTGGGTATTCATTAATCTATTTAGCTTGTTGATTGATTGTGAATTGTCGTTCGTGTGCATAATCAGTTGGTATACTAAGGCTGCTGCCCACAAAAGCAGTCTTGCCAATTGTTGGTTGGAGCTTGTAAAAGGTCTGTTACGGAAAGGTTCCAAGCTCGAGGATATTTCCGAAAAATCCATGTAAACTTTTTGGAGTTACATTCGCGCTGCTAAAAGGACATGGGGGTCCAGGGCTAGCCGTGCCAAAATGTACTCGTCGTGAGAAACAAAAATGTCCTCTTTCATTTTCGTTCTGTATGAACCGTCAAATTGGGCAAAGTTATGTCTGCATTATTGAGTCCTAAAATTGTCAAGCTAAAAGTAGAAACCAGAGATGAAGAGGGTTTAGGGTGTGTTTAGTTATTTTTATTTTCAAGGAAATTGATGTTTAAGTAAAGATATTAATATTTATCCAAATGATATGTGGTTAATTCTTGAAAGTTAAAATGATATTTGAATTTAAAATGTATTGAAAAAAGTGGACAAATAAGAAAATTTTTTGTTTTAGGAAAAATATAGAAGAGGGTTAAGCAATGGCGGGCCAAGGTGTGACTTGTGAGCTACTCGGATCAACCAAATTTTGAACAAAATCGATCTAGATCTCAAGGATAAATAGAGATGGTTGTTGGAAGTTTAAACAAAGCTTAAGAGTTTATTTAGAAATTAAAGTCCAAGTTAAAATAAGATTAGAGTCCTAATTAGATTAGAAGACATGTTATGGGAGGATTAATAATCCTAGTTAATTATGGAGAATGATTCATTATTTAGTTATTTTAGAATTATTAGTATTCATGATTTGAGTAGGATTAGGATTGAGTCAACTATATAAGTCTTTATAATTTGTCAATTTTATTAAGAAAAAAAAGAAATAAGAAGAAATAGAGAAGTGTTCAAGAATCAAATTTTCTTCTTCATTATATTCTTGTGTTGCTCAAGCTTATTTGTTGAGTAATTATTCTCCAATAAAGTCGTATTAGATTGAGCCAATTTCTAACAGATGGTAAACTTTAGAACCGGATAATTACTTTCAATACTTTCTAATAATTATATTTGTAAATTTATTTTACTACATAAAACTTTAGGTTCTTAAGTAGAGCTTAAAGTGTTATTCATTAAATAGAAGACGGAAATACATAATTTGATAAACGGCCTAGGAGGGGGAAAAAAAAGCAAACTATTCCTATTGCAATTTATTTATTATTTATTCTGATAACAAATGTTTTCATATGACACGCTTTTTCGGTATCAATTTCAAGGGTACCAGCTTTCTTAGTGTTATTCCTAGCCTCTCATTCATGTCTATAGTCTCTGGAATAACATTGCTGCCTAACTCCCAATCAAAATGGTGAAGTAGAGAGGCAAGGCTAAGATGAAGAATTCGGTCAGCCAACGAGATGCCTACGTAAATTCTTCTCCCAGAGTCGAATGGAATCAACTCAAAATTTTGTCCCTTGTAGTCAATATTTGATCCAAGAAACCTCTCAGGATTGAAAGACATGGGATCTTCCCAACATTCCGGATCTTTTCCTATTGCCCATGCATCCACGAAAACTTGTGTACCTTTTGGTATAAGGTATCCCATGAATTCAGTAGCTTTCAATACATTCCGAGGAACCAACAACGGAAGTGGAGGATGTAACCTCAGAGTTTCCTTAATGGCAGCCTTCAGATATGGCAGTTCATTCAAATCTGTCTCTTCAACCTTTCTGTTTCACCCAACAACTCGATCAAGCTCCTCCTTAGTCTTTCTCATAGCCTAAGGATTGCGGAGTAGCCGAGTCATAGCCCATTCAACAGTGCTACTTGTAGTTTCTGATCCACCAAAGAACATTTCCTGCACGATAAGTAACATAGTTAAAATAAATAATTAAATTATAATCCTTGTTTTAAACTTGCTTGGTAAAATATTCATGCAATCGTTTAGGATGTGCTTTTTTATGAATTTTGTAAGTGTTGCATATTTTTCAATTAATGTTTCTTAAAATTCAAATATCAAATTCAGAATTGAAAATCAATTACATATCCTTTAAATAAATTCAAATGCTTTATTCAAGATCTAATACCAAACACATTTTCTTACTTAAAAACATCAAATCATTATAAAATTAAAGACAAAGTTTAATTAACAATATGATTATGTTGGCATTTTGATGATTTTGCCAGGTCCTTCTTTTCCCATCGCCTTCATACTCCAAGAATGCATTCAGGAAGTCCCTTGTCTTATTTGTTTTCAACTAAGGATCCTCAACTCTCCCTTTCACAAAGTTTGAAACGATCTCCATGGCTCGTCCCATGTCCCTTTCCATGTTTCTTTTGAGCCCCTGAGGATCCATTATTTTCAAAACTGGTAGAAAGTCCGCCAGATTTGGCTTTCCAGCCCACTCCATAACCTTGGTCATCGCGGAAAAGAAATCCAACCCTTCCTTCGAGTTGGAGTCTACAAGATCCTGTGATAGAGTAAGATTGCCAACAATGTTGAAGGCCATGACGAAGAGGCAGCGAGCCAAATCCACCTCGCCTGGTTCTGCCCGAGCTTGCGTTGCTGCGGCATCCTCCTCGATGTACTGCAACATGTTATCAATGCACTTTCGCAGTATGCGACCCGTCTCATTGATTCTCTTGTTGGCTAAGAACTCAGTTGAGCAAAAACGCCGAAGTAAGCGCCAGTAGGCACCATATTGGCCAAATGCAAGTGATCCCTGGGTGTAGTTGTGAGCTGTCCATACAACTGGACACTTGCGATCACAAAAGGTATTGTCGTGATGCCTGAAGAGTTGAGATGCAGCATTAGCTGACTGTATCACCAACGTGTTAACTGAACCAAGCTTTAACCAAAGTAAAGGTCCATAATTTGGTCGGAGTTTGCAAAAGGTCTGGTAGGGAAAGGCTCCAAGCTCAAAGATGTTTCCGAAAACTGGCCAACCTGGAGGCCCTGTGGTCGCCTTTTATCTTTGCAGGATTCTTCGCGAAGGGTAGAGGCTGCTGCCCACAAGAGCAGACTTGACAAAATTATAAGAAAACTGAAGGGGCTCTCCATCTCCTTAATTTGTTGTTGAGATATGAGAAGGTGCATGGCTTGCATATCTTCAATTTCAACCAGTTACGTCATTTCTCGGGGAAAAAAATATATATATTAAGCTACAATAATATTGTAACTTAGCTAGTTTAGTTCATGTAACAAAATAATATTAACTCTCCAGCTTCAAATGCAACACATGCAGTTCTTCACGTGCTAGCTCAGCTTGTACTTCATGTTAAGCTGTTATGTTTCCGTTTTTCCAGGGTAGTTACCGCAAAGTTAGGAAAAGGAATTCACACGTGAACTTGTACTATATAAGCTGTTGCTCCGTCTGTTTTTTGGTCAATGAAAAATAGCTTTAGAGTGTGTTTGGGGATGCTGTCTCACAACAGCTTTTAGATTCTGCTACTAGTTGCAACTATTTTGATGTTTGGTAAACAGTTTAAAAATTTATTGTCCAAGAAGTTGCTGCTTGGAGAACTATTTTACACTCAATTGCAAAAGCAAGTAGAAATAACTTTTTAAATTAGCTTTTGAAAAGCTAGAATTTGGATATACCAAAATTGTTCTTATAATTTAGTATAAATCCAAAAATAACATTATATATTAAAATTTTAAAATTAATTAATTAGTTGATAAATTATTAATTATATATATTATTAATTTTTTTATAAAATAATTTTTTTAAAAATTTAAAAACAATACCAGAGTTGATTCCAGTCGGAGTGCGACGACACCACCACTTGCACTCGGAACTTTAACCATTTGATCCCATTTATTTCAATCGCCATGACACAGACATTGATGGATCAGAGAAAAGCGACTTTCAACGATGCTCGTGCAAGTGGCGATGTCGTCCCACTTGTCGACAGCAAGAGGATGGCGACCAACGACAGCTGTGCTCTCATGACTTCAATTTTTTTATAATTTTTTACTTTCTTATTATTAAAAATAATAAAACAATTATATTTATTTGTTAAGTATTATAATCTTAAATTTAAATAATGAATTAATAAATATAAATTTATTTTTATAATAATTTATTATTTATTATATAAATTTTAATTTTAATAATATTTCTTTTAAAAAATGTAGACACTTATATTTTTATTAAAATTAGCTTTTGAAAATCAAGTTTACCAAACCTATACTCATAGCTTTTAGATAGCACAACAATTTTAAAAAGCTAATTTACCAAACACCCTAAACTTTTAAAATAGCACAGCTAACAATAAATTTTTTCTACAACAATTTCTCATAGCGCAGCAGTCCCAAACACACTCTTAGTTTTCTTTAACAGGTTAAGGAGGTTCATAATTATTTTACGCAGGGGACCAACTTAATAGGCAAAAATGGCAAATGATTTCGACATTTGCAGTAATTGAAAATGACAAGAACATATGTGATGGACTGAAATATTAATAATTGATAGCATTTTTTATAAGAGAAAAAAAAAATTGTACCCTTGGATTAGGAAGAAAATTAAGATGACCAAAATTGTTCACTCCACTAGTACCAAAAGTGCCTATGACAACACATGCCTGCATGTTGCCAACGTGTTACGAAAAGTCCTTAACATTCCGCATGTGCATTGCGTGTAATGAAAGGTCCTTTTGCACATTGTTGCAAACAATTTCCCAATATTCATGCATTTTTTAACTTCTCGCAACACGCAATGCACATTGCCACACATCTTTATTTGCAACATTCAATGCACGTTGCCACAGGTATTATACATATTTATAAATATATATTTTCATAATACTATTTTTTGAGTAATTTGTAATGCTTGTAATATTTAAATTATATACATTATAATACAAATTATAACACTAAAATATACAATTAAATATAACACGCATCAAAGTGCACATTGAAATTAAAATAAAGGAAAATTCATCCACGGCCCTAAGGCAAGGCCTAATTTCAGTTTAACCCCCTACGTTTTGGAATTAGCGAATATTTATTGTTTAAATTACTAGAGAATATATTTTACATTAGCCAATATTGAAATTACTTATTGTTTTATATACATATATTATGGCAAGTTAATATGATGAATCCTACAAATTTTCCTTGAACAAAAGTTTGGTTTCGTATATCATATTTTTATATCTAAATTTGTGTATTATGCTTGAAAATTGAGTTTTATTGTTACCCATGAATATCAGTGAATCTTTTTTATTTTTGGAAGAAGGATCAAAATTTATTTTCCTGAGAGAGTAACAACGGGACAAGGAGGTTCATAATTATTTTACGTAGGGGACCAGCTTAATTAAGAAGCAAAAATGATAATTGATTTCGATGATTGCATTAATTGAAAATGACAAGAACACATGTGATGTACTAAAAAGTTAATAACTGATAGCGTTTTCTATAAGAAAAAAAAAATTATACCTTCGAGTAGAGACGAAATTAAGATGACCAAAATCATTTACTCCACTAGCAGAAAAAGGACCTACAGCCTACACATTGCAAACGCGTTGTGAAAAGTCCTTGACATTCGGCAACATGCATTGCATGTTACGGAAGGTCCTTTTGCACGTTGTTGTAAACGATTTCACAATAATCATGCATTTTTTAACTCTTAGTAACACGCAATACACGTTGCCGTATGTCTTTATTGGTAGTGTGTAATGCACGTTGCTGTGTCTTTATGGCAACTTTTTGTACATTGCTGCGAGTATTATAGATATTTATAAATATATATTTTCATAATGCTATTTTTGGGTAATTTGTCATGCTTCTAATATTTAAATTATATATATTGTAATACAAATGATTACATAAAGTACACAATTAAATATAACATGCATCAAAGTGCCAATTTAAATTAAAATAAAGGAAATTTTCATCTATGGCCCTGAGGTAAGGCCTAATTGAAGTTTTGTCCTCCACATTTCGGAATTAGCAAATATTTAGGGTTTAAATTGCTAGAGAATATATTTTACATTGGCCAAGATTTAAATTGTTTATTGTTACACACACACACACATATGGCAAGTTAATATGATGAATCCCACAAATTTTCCTTGAATGAAAGTTTGGTTTTTGTATATCATATTTTTATATGTAAATTTTCTGCATTTCGCTTGAAAATTGAGTTTTATTATTGCCCATAAATATCATCAGATCTTTTTTTATTTCTGGAAGAAGGATCCAAATTTATTTTCCCAAGAGAGTAAAAACAGGTCAAGGAGGTTCATAATTATTTTACATTGGGGACTAGCTTACAAAGCAAAAATGACAATTGATTTCGACAATTGCAATAATTGAAAATGACAAGAACACATGTGATGTACTAAAAATTAATAGTTGATAGTGTTTTCTATAAGAAAAAACAATATTGTACCCTTGGAGTAGAGACGAATTAAAGATGACCGAAATTGTTCACTCTGCTAGCAGAAAATGGGCCTACGACCTACACGTTGCAAACGTTTTGCGAAAAGTCCTTGACATTCCGCAACATGCGAAGGTCCTTTTCCATGTTGTTGTAAACGATTTCGCAACATCCATGCATTCTTGAACTTTTAGCAACACGCAAATACACGTCGGCGTATGCCTTCACTGGTAATGTATAATGCACGTTGCTGTGTCTTCATGGCAACTTTTTGCACATTGCTGTAAGTATTATACATATTTCTAAATATATATTTTCATTATGCTATTTTTTGCGTAATTTGTAATGCTTGTAATATTTAAATTATATACATTATAATGCAAATGATTACACTAAAGTACACAATTAAATATAACATGCATCAAAGTGCACATTTAAATTAAAATAAAGGAAACTTTTCATCTATGGCCTTAAGGTAAGGCGTAATTTAGTTTTGTCCACGTTTCAGAATTAGCAAATATTTATGGTTTAAATTACTGGAGAATATATTTTACATTGGCGAAGATTCAAATTGCTTATTGTTACACACATACATACATAAATAGATATATATATTATGGCAAGCTAATATGATGAATCCCACAAATTTCCTTTGAATGAAAGTTTGGTTTTTGTATATCAAATTTTTCTGCATTACACTTGAAATTTTAGTTTTATTGTTACCCATAAATATCAGCGGATCTTTTCTAATTTTTGGGAGAAGGATCCAAATTTATTTTCCTGAGAGAGTAACAACAGGTCAAGGAGGTTCATAATTATTTTATAGTAGACCAGCCTAAAAGCAAAGATGACAATTGATATCTGTGTTTGCAATAATAAAAAATGACAAGAACACATGTGATGTTCTAAGAAATTAATAATTGATATTGTTTTTTATTAAAAAAATATATTGTACCCTTTGAGTAGGGACGAAATTGAGATGACCAAAATTCTTTAATCTGCTAGAAGAAAAAGGGCCTACTGCCTGCACGTTGCAAACATTTTGCGCAATGTCCTTGACATCCTGCAACATGCATTGCAGGTTGCAAAAGGTCCTTCTGCATGTTGTTGTAAATGATTTCGCAACATCCATGCATTTTTTAACATTTAGCAGCATGCAAATACACGTTGTCGTATGTCTTTATTGGTAACGTGTAAAGCACATTGTTGTGTCTTTGTATAAACTTTTTGCACGCTGCCATAAGTATTATACATACTTATATATATATATATTCATAATGCTTTTTTTTGGGTAATTTGTAATGCTTGCAATATTTAAATTATATGCATTATATTACAAATGATTACACTAAAGTATACAATTAAATATAACATGCATCAAAGTCCACATTTAAATTAAAATAAAGGAAAAATTTTATCCATGGCCCTGAGATAAGGCCCAATTTCAGTTTTATCCCCCACGTTTCGGAATTAGCAAACATTTTAAGGTTTAATTTGCTAGAGAATATATTTTACATCAGCCAAGATTTAAATTGTTTATTGTTATATATTTATATGTATTATGCCAAGTTAGTATGATGAATCCTACAGATTTTCCTTGAATGAAAGTTTGGTTTTCCGATATCATATTTTTATATCTAAATTTTGTGCATTATGTGTGAAAATTGAGTTTTATTGTTACCCATGAATATCAGAGAATCTTTTCTTATTTTTTAAAGAAGGATCCAAATTTATTTTTCCGAGAGAGTAACAACAAGTTAAGGAGGTTCATAATTATTAACGTAGCAGACTAGCTTAAAAAGCGAAAATGACAATCGATTTCGACATTTGCAGTAATTGAAAATGAAAAGAACACATGTGATGTACTAAAAAATTAATAATTGATAGTGTTTTTCATAAGAAAAAAAATATTGCACTGTTAGAGTAGAGACAAAATTAAGATGACCAAAATTGTTTACTCCACTAGGAGAAATAGGGCGTACGACCTACATGTTGCGAAATGTCCTTGACAGTCCGCATGTTACAGAAGGTCATTTTGCACGTTGTTGTAAATGATTATGCATCATTCATGCATTTTTTAACGTTAGCAACATGTAATGTCGTATGTCTTTATTGGTAAAGTGTAATGCACGTTGCTGTTTCTTTATGGCAACTTTTCACACATTACCGCAAGTATTATACATATTTGTATATATATTTCTTGATAATGCTAGTTTTTGGGTAATTTGTAATTCTTATAATGTTTAAATTATATACATTATAATACCCATTATTACACTAAAGTACACAATTAAATATAACATGCATCAAAGTGCACATTTAAATTAAAATAAAGGAAAATTTTCATCCATGGCTCTGAGGTAAGGCCTAATTTGCGTTTTTATCCCCCACGTTTCAGAATTAGCAAATATTTAAGGTTTAAATTACTAGAGAATACATTTTACATTAGCCAACATATAAATTGCTTATTGTTATATACATACATATAAATATATATATATATATATATATCTGTGGGTGTGTGTGTTTGTGTGTATTATGTCAAGTTAATATGATGGATCCAACAAATTTTCCTTGAATGAAAGTTTGGTTTTCATATTTCATATTTTTATGCCTCAATTTTGTGTATCGTGCTTGAAAATTGTGGTTTATTGTTATCCATGAATATCAATGAATCTTTTTTTATTTTTGCAAGAAGGATCCAAATTTATTTTCCCGAGAGAGTAACAACAAGTTAAGAAGGTTCACAATTATTTTACGTAGCGGACCAGCTTAAAAAGTGAAAATGACATTTGATTTCGACGTAATTCAAAATGAGAAGAACACATGTGATGTAAAGAATTAATAATTGACAGTGCTTTTCATAAGAAAGAAAAAAATTGTATCGTTGGAGTAGAGAAGAAATTAAGATCACCAAAATTGTTTACTCCACTAGTAGAAAAAGGGCCTACAGCCTGCACATTGCAAACGTGTTGTGAAAAGTCCTTAACATTCCGCAACACGCAATGCGTGTTGCAGAAGGCCCTTTTGCACATTGTTGCGAACGATTTCGTAGCATTCATGCATTTTTGAACTTTTAGCAACATACGATACAATTGCCATAAGTATTTATTGGGAACGTGTAATGCACCTTGTTGTGTCTTTATGGCAACTTTTTGCACATTGCCGCAAGTATTATACATAATTCTTAATATATTTTTTCATTATGCTCTTTTTTGCGTAATTTGTAATGCTCGTAATAATTAAATTATATAAATTATAATGCAAATGATTACACTAAAGTACACAATTAAATATAACATGCATCAAAGTGCACATTTGAATTAAAATAAAGGAAAATTTTCATCTATGGCCCTGAGGTAAGGCCTAATTAGTTTTGTCCTCCACGTTTCGGAATTAGCAAATATTTATGGTTTAAATTACTGGAGAATATATTTTACATTGGTCAAAATTTAAATTGCTTATTGTTACATACATACATACATATATATATATATATATATATATATATATATATATATATATATATTATGGCAAGTTAATATGATGAATCCTACAAATTTGCCTTGAATGAAAGTTTGGTTTTTTTACATCAAATTTTTATATGTAAATTTTTTGCATTACGCTTGAAATTTTAGTTTTATTGTTACCCATAAATATCAACGGATCGATTCTACTTTTTGGGAGAGGGATCCAAATTTTTTTTTCCTGAGAGAGTAACAACAGGTCAAGGAGGTTCATAATTATTTTACGTAGTGGACTAGCTTAAAAAGCAAATATGACAATTGATTTCTGTGTTTGCAATAATAAAAAATGACAAGTACACATGTGATGTTCTAAAAAAATAATAATTGATAGTGTTTTTTATTAAAAAAATATTGTACCCTTTAAGTAGAGACAAAATTGAGATGATCGAAATTCTTTACTCTGTTAGAAGAAAAAGGGCCTACGGCCTGCACAACGCGAACGTTTTGCGAAATGTCCTTGATATTCCACAACATGCATTGCAAGTTGCAAAAGTTCCTTCTGCATGTTGTTGTAAATGATTTCGCAACATCCATGCATTTTTTAATTTTTAGCAACATGCAAACAGACGTTGTCGTATGTCTTTATTGGTAACGAGTATAGCACAATGTTGTGTCTTTATGGAAACTTTTTGCACGTTGCCATAACTATTATACATACTTATAAATATATATTTTTATAATGCTATTTTTTTGGTAATTTGTAATGCCTGTAATATTTAAATTATATGCATTATAATACAAATGATTACACTAAAGTATACAATTAAATATAACATGCATCAAAGTCTACATTTAAATTAAAATAAAGAAAAAATTTTATCCATGGCCCTGAGATAGGGCCCCATTTCAGTTTTATCCCCCACATTTCGGAATTAGCGAACATTTTAAGGTTTAATTTACTAGAGAATATATTTTACATTAGCCAAGATTTAAATTGCTTATTGATATATATTTATATATATTATGCCAAGTTAATATGATGAATCCTATAGATTTTCCTTGAATTAAAGTTTGGTTTTCCTATATCATATTTTTATATCTAAATTTTGTGCATTATGCTTGAAAATTGAGTTTTATTGTTACCCATGAATATCAACGAATCTTTTCTTATTTTTGGAAGAAGGATCCAAATTTATTTTCCCGAGAGAACAACGAGTTAAGGAGGTTCATAATTATTTTACGTAGCGGACTAGCTTAAAAAACGAAAATGACAATCGATTTCGACGTTTGCAGTAATTGAAAATGACTAGAACACTTGTGATTTACTAAAAAATCAATAATTGACAGTGTTTTTCATAAAAAAAATATATTGTACTGTTAGAGTAGAGATGAAATTAGGATGACCAAAATTGTCTACTCCACTAGTAGAAATAGGGTGTACGGCCTGCATGTTGCAGACATGTTGCGAAAAGTCATTGACAATCCGCACGTTGCAGAAGGTCATTTTGCACGTTGTTGTAAATGATTACGCAACATTCATGCATTTTTTAACTTTAGCAACACGCAAAGTCATATGTCTTTATTGGTAAACTGTAATGCACGTTGCTGTTTCTTTATGGCAACTTTTTACACGTTATCGCAAGTATTATACATATTTGTATATATATATTTTGATAATGCTATTTTTTTGGTAATTTGTAATTCTTATAATGTTTAAATTATATACATTATAATACAAATTGTTACGCTAAAGTACACAATTAAATATAACATGCATCAAAGTGCACATTTAAATTAAAATGAAGGAAAATTTTCATCCATGGCTCTGAGGTAAGGCCTAATTTACATTTTTATCCCCCACATTTTGGAATTAGCGAATATTTAAATTACTGGAGAATACATTTTACATTAGCCAAGATATAAATTGCTTATTATATATATATATATATCTGTGTGTGTTTTTGTGTGTGTGTGTGTGTGTGTCTGGATATTATGTCAAGTTAATATGATGGATCCTACAAATTTTCCTTGAATGAATGTTTGGTTTTCGTATGTCATATTGTTATGTCTAAATTTTGTGTATTGCACTTGAAAATTGTGGTTTATTCTTATCCATGAATATCAATGAATCTCTTTTTATTTTTGCAAGAAGGATCCAAATTTATTTTCCTGAGAAGGTAACAGCAAGTTAAGAAGGTTCACAATTATTTTACGAAGCGGACCAGCTTAAAAAGCGAAAATGACATTTGATTTCGACGTAATTCAAAATGAGAAGAACACATGTGATGTACTAAAAAGTTAATAATTGACAGTGCTTTTCATAAGAAGGAAAAAATATTGTATCGTTGAAGTAGAGAAGAAATTAAGATGACCAAAATTGTTTACTCCACTAGTAGAAAAAGGGCCTACAGCCTGCACGTTGCGAACTTGCTGCGAAAAGTCCTTAACATTCCGTAACATGCATTGCATGTTGTAGAAGGTCCTTTTGCACATTGTTGTGAACGATTTCGCAACATTCATGCATTTTTGAACTTTTAGCAGCACACAATACACGTTGCCTTATGTCTTTATTGGTAACGTGTAATGCGCCTTGTTGTGTCTTTATGGCAACTTTTTGCACATGGCGGCAAGTATTATACATATTTGTAAATATATATTTTCATAATGCTAATTTTGAGGTAATTTGTAATGCTTGTAATGTTTATATTATATACTTTATAATACAAGTTATTACACTAAAGTACACAATTAAATATAACATGCATCAAAGTGCACATTTAAATTAAAATCAAGGAAAATTTTCATCCATGGCCCTGAGGTAAGAGCCAATTTGAGTTTTATCCACCATCAATACAAGAAATAGGACTTTTTACCATGGGCCAAAACCGTGGTTAAAAGCAATTTACTGTAGGCCTACGGCAGTTATAGCCCACCGTAGTAGGTGGCATTGTAATTTGGCTTTTTACCGTAGGTTTTTACTGCAATTTTTAGGCCCACTATAAATAACTGTTGTCTGTTTCTATAACAGCCATTTGACTTTTTATCGCAGTTTTTGGCCCGTCGTAAATAATCGTCATGGGATTGTCCAACGGAATTTTGACATTTTGCCATGATTTTCGGCCCACCATAAGAGAACTTTTACAATATTTTTCATTTTCAATTTTGGATTTTGACATTCAATTTTTTCATTTTCCAAAATCCATTTTTTTACCTTTTTCGTACCTATTTTTCTTGTTTAACTAATTCATTGCATATATGAAAAAGTGAACAAAGCAAGTGACCAATATGAAACATTATATTAGCTTAATAATTCATAAATCATATATAATCTACATATAAAATTATAAGTTATAAATTCACTTTCATGTAAGAGTACTAATGATAAAATCAATCTAAAAATAAAAGGTCCTCCAATCTTCTTGTGAAAATAAATGTAATAATTGTTATCATATTAAGTTTCCAAAAAATAATTTAAATCAAAGCTCTAAGCCTCAATTTATTTATTGACTAATAATAAATAACTTTATACCTAATTCTCCTCATCATTTGTTGTTGCCTCATTGTCAACACTGATACGATTTTGGTGTGCACTTGAAGCATCCAGAACCTATTCAATAAGAAAAAAAGATACATATTTTAGATTAAAAGAGTGAACAATATGGCGATTTGTCTAAAGTTTGTGATTTTTCATGGCAGTTAACATCTTTGAGTATTGTTTAATTAGAATTTACCATTTTCATAATAAGTTGTCAACCATAACAATTATTATTTTATTTTATTTCAATAGATTTATCAATTTAATTTACTTTAATTTATTTTTGTCTATTTGATTAATGTACTAAATTTAAATTACAAACATAAAACTAATTTAACTAATTCATTCAATTTATTTATTTTATTTAAATTTAGTTGAACTAAATTTGATTAATTAGATTTACTTGGTTTAATTATTCAATTTAATTTGGACAGATCGGTTAAATAACTTAATTTATAGTATCAAATTAATTTTAAGTAGTTTATTAATTTAATTAATTCAGTTTTTTAATTTATTAATTTAAATTTATATACTTTGATCCAATCTTTTCTAACTTATTTATTCAATTTAACTTCAAGTAGTTTATTAATTTAACTAATCAATATAATTTAATTTAATTTAGTAAAAATTAATATAATATAACAGTTAATTTAATTCCATGACTTTAAGATGAAACTTTTATCCTACCATGACTTGAAGATTAAGTACTACCCTAGAAAAGAACAGTTACAATATCATGTACGACAGCACAAATTGGATAATAATTAATTGAAGTAGCAGCATGCAATTGATTAGCCATACAAACCTTTAACCATTGATAGGTTATTACATATATATGGCGTTTTCCATGTTTAGTCCAAATCAAACTAACCATAAATAGAATCATAAATTATTGCTGTGAAACATGACACAATAACTAATCTCGTAGTTCTTGCAGTGGTTCAAAGAAAAGTGAAAACTTAATTCAAGAATAGAAGGCCAAATGGGAGTTGATAAGAAAAATTAAATCTCCCTCTTTCTCTACATTTTCTTGGTACCCAAACAATGCTTAAGTGATGCGCTCCACAACAAGACGCATAAAACAAAGAAAGAAAGAAAAAAAAAAGTTTAAAACTTTGAAAAGGTTAAGTAACGAGCACCTTTAATTCTCTAGAGGAGTTTTTGCTTACACCCATCACAATGAATGTTCACTTCGTGAACACAAGTCTGCAGCAGGATAGAAAAGAAAGAAAACAAAGCAAACAACAAAAGCAAGAAGAAAGATTCTTTGCTAGAAAAAGAACACAACACTTTGCCAGAAAAATAATAATAATAATAACAATAAAAATGTAAGGAACACTTAAAAGCTAAAAAGAGGATAATGTTGGTTAGCAAAGACAGACCTGGATCTTGAGAAGCTTAAAGTCTTCTTCCTGTGTCATTTCTTCACAAGGGTAAAAATTGGTGTAGGAAAGTTCTTTGATTGAGTTGGTCAGCTCTTTTACAGTTTGATGAGGTATATGGAACTTCCTCAATCACTGAATGCTTTGATGAGTTATTTGATATATAGCAAATTATTAATATTGGAAAGAAATGATACCAACCAAATAGATGGACCTATAATAGATGACTAGAGCCCATCATTACTAGAACAAACACCCAAAGCAGTGTGCAATTTTTTGATAAATATATGCTACCACCGAAAAACTGATAAACTAAATTTATTTGCAATATTTTCAAGAAATGCAAGTCCCAAAATAACACATTTTCACTTGACAAGAATGCCAACCTAACACAATTTTGATATATAGTAATAATCCTACAAGAACAAAGCATATACTTTGAAAATTCACAAGCAATCTACCTTAATCTAATATAATATTTTTTAGTAAAAATTGCATACCCAAATTCACAAATGAACAACCTCATATATGAAAAGTAAATTAATATCACTATTCACTTAGGACCTTAAAGAAACACCTTGACTTCAAGGAAGAGAAATTCATCTTTTACCTTCTAGCAACAAAGAAGAGCAAGGCCAGCCACAAAGGGTCATAAGCAAGAGCGTCTCCTCACCGGTCAATTAATTGATTGGCCAACTTGCTCACCAAATCAATGATGGTGTTGGACTGCTACCTCGATGGGATCAAAACAACGAGCCAGGGATGAAGGGGAGCCAATCAAGGGTAGACTTCCAGATAATGATAAGATGGATCACCTCCTCCAGCTTCTTCATTGCCAAGGACTCGATTTCACCATTGTCACAGTCTGATGCTGTAGACGTGGTGGCGGAGGAGGAGGATCCCAAGTCGAACTCGATGAGCTGGGTTTGAATGAAAGTTGGCGATTTATAGTGAGAGGAATGACAAGTAGGAATCTAGTGGAGGAGGTATATAGGTGGAGGGATTGAGACAAGAATCGTGCCATGGAATCTAGGAATTGAGAAATTTATGAATGATAAATATTTCTTATTACGAATAAAAAAACCATATTGAGGTAACTAGCTCTAAAAAATTTAACCAGTCAATTAGGGACATTGATAAGGAGGAAATTAGGGATTTAATTAGGTAAAAGAGAGGGACATTAACGATTGGGGCATGAAATTAGGGATTTGGTGAGTGTAGAGAGAGAGAGAGAGAGACAAAGAAAGAGACAGAGAGACAGAGAGGATGAAGGCGTAAAATCAAACAGAGAAAAGAAAGAAACTATTTAATAAAAGTCAATGAATTTCACGATGGTTTGACAAAACTATCTTAGATATTAAATAATTGTACTATAGGGGGCTACAGTTTGCACTATTACTACATTTTGTCAAAATAGCGGTAAATGGTTGCAGTGAAAGGCTATTTTCTAGTAGTGTGCACGTTTGGGAATTAGCGAATATTTAAGGTTTAAATTACTATAGACTATATTTTATATTAGCTAAGATTTAAATTGTTTATTGCTTTATATATATATATATATATTATGGCAAGTTAATATGATGAATCTTACAAATTTTCCTTGAATGAAAGTTTGGTTTTCGTATATCATATTTTTATATCTAAATTTTGTGCATTATGCTTGAAAATTGAGTTTTATTGTTACCCATGAATATTAGCGAATCTTTTTCTATTTTTGGAAGATGGATCCAAATTTTTTTTCTCAAGAGAGTAAAAATAGGTTAAGGATTGAGGTTCAAAATTATTTTTCATAGGGGACTAGCTTAAAAAGCAAAAATGACAATTGATTTCGATGATTACAATAATTGAAAATGACAAGAGCACGTGTGATATACTAAAAAATTAATAATTGATAGCGTTTTCTATAATTAAAAAAATATTATGCCCTTGGAGTAAAGACGAAATTAAGATGACCAAAATTGTTTACTCCATTAGCAGAAAAAGAGCTTACGGCCTACACGGTGTGAATGCATTGCGAAAAGTCCTTAATATTCCGTAACATGCATTGCATGTCACAGAAGGTCCTTTTGCACGTTGTTGTAAACGATTTTGCAACATTCATGCATTTTTGAACTTTTAGCAACATGAAGGCACGTTGACATATGTCTTTATTGGTAACGTGTAATGCACATTGCTACGTCTTTATGACAACTTTTGACACGTTGCTGCAAGTATTATACATACTTATAAATATATATTTTCCCAATGCTATTTTTTGGGTAATTTTTAATGCATGTAATATTCAAATTATATACATTATAATACAAATGATTACACTAAAGTACACAATTAAATATAACATGCATCAAAGTGCACATTTAAATTAAAATAAAGGAAAATTTTCATCCATGGCCCTGGAGGTAAGGCCTTATTGGAGTTCATCCCCCATGTTGCGAAATTAACTTGAAATGGCCCTATCGTTTTCTCTGTTTTGTTGTTGTGAGTGAAAAAAGGGATAAACTTGTTAATAAACAAAGATATTTGATTGGAAAATGTGTAGAACCATTGACCTAGATAGAAAATGACATTTGCATTTCATTTATTATTTTTTATTATTTTCTATTTTTGCTTTTTTGCTCTTTCTTCCTTGTTTTTTCTTCTCTCTTTTTTCCGCTTTCTTTTTCCTTTTTTGACCTCTTTCATCTTCTTCTTCTTTGTTTCTTCCTTGAACCAAGTTTCCTAATCCTTTCCCTTTTTTATTTGTTTTCCTTCCTCACTCTTGCCTTCCTATTCTCCTTGCTCTTCGATTTCTTTCTTCCCTCTTAATTGGTCAATATAAAAAAGACCAGATCTAATCTTTCCTTCTTACTGCTCTCTGTCCTATGCACTTCGCTTTTTCATTTTCATCTGTTAGTTTTTTCAAACAAATCAATTGGAAAAAGAAAAAAGAAAATCATAATTCCATGTAGCTAGTGGCACATCAGCATCACCATCGCTATGTATTCTTACTTATCCATCGCCTGCAAAACTCTCAGATGCCCCCATAACTTGATCAACCTCCATGAATACGCCTTAGATTTAGGATTTTTATGGCAATTGAAACATCTAGAAAGGCATATGGTGGTGTGGGTTGTGGTGCAGACTCACGATTTCTCCTTCCTTTGCTTTCTATTCACTGAATATTAATAACTCTTAATGTTCTCTTGATTCTTTTCTTCATTTCACCTAATTCTTTTTTGTCTCATCTCAACATGTATATCTCTCTAATTCAGCATCACCAACAATGGCATGACAGATAACAAACCCTTAGATGATAGGGTGGTTTCTTAAGTTGTTGATGTTCTTCTGGGTTAAGAGATTGTGGTGTTAACAACAATTTTTTTTTATTATTTATTAGAGCTGAAATCCAAAAATTGTTTTTCCATGCAGCTTTACCGGATTGGGGTTTGTTGAGTTGGGGTTTTGGCGCTTTTGTTGGCTGGCTATGCTAAGGCAGTTTCAAGGTGGTGTTATGCTATATTAGGTAGGGTAGCGGAGGTTTTTGGTGCTAGTGTTTTGCAAGGCTGAATGTGGTTTTGTTTTGTGTTTTGGTGGTGGTCCAAAATAAAGTCTTGGTTTGTGTAGTTTTGGTTTTCTGGATTTTTATGACATATTTCATTGTTTTTTATATGTAAATTTTGAATATAAATTGATGATTGGATGAAAAGAAAATAATAGGTGTTACTATATGCATATTTATACAAGAAAATGATATATAAGAAATAAATATGAGGGAGAAAAAGAGGGAGAGATGAAGGAGATTTTCTTGTCAAGAGAAAATGTTAAATGGATTCATAAAATTTTCCCAATGCAAGTAAAAAATAGTAAAATAAAATTTTCCCAATGCAAGAATAAAAATATAGCAAAATTGGTTGACTGTAGGGTGTCAGAAAAATGGCAGAGGGGATAACAGTCTTTATAACATGAGTCATCCATTCTAACAGCAAGGAGGTAACTATAGGATCATTTAATACTAATTCCGAAAAGTACGGATAAGAGCCAAATTAGGGCTTCCCTCGAGGCAACGGCCCAAATTTTCCCTAAAATAAATATCATTATAATACTCAAAGTTCAAGTATTTGTTTCTATATAATAGTAGCCTAAATGGCTAAAATAAGGAAATAACAATTACTACATGACTATGTTCTAAAAGTACTACCAATGAAACAACCATTAGAGATGAAAATGTCTTCTGTAACTTTTTAATACTTTCATCTTCTTGAAGCAATTTGATAAACACCAACAAGTCCTATAGGAGAAAATATCAACAACTTAGTTCTATAAAACACAATCTTATTTCCAGTTCTGTCTCCTCCGACTTTCTTCTTTTTTTTTTTTTTTTTTGCATTTATGCATTTCTGTCTTTCTGCTTTGCTATTTGTTGTTTGCATTTTAGTTTTCTGTCAAACCCTTTGCCAACAGAATTGAACTAGTAATAATCAATTTTCAACAGAATGCCTTAGAAGACTACTCATCTTTATCCATTAACTCCTTAAAAAACCCAACTGTACCTTTAAGAACAAAGCTCAAAACGATAAAACAATTGCAATCATAAAAAAAAAAAAAAATCAAATAGCAAACAATATTTGACAAAAGTAGATTTAAGAAATTACAAGTAGCTGCAAGTATTTCACCATAGCTAATTAAGCCTGATCAAAGAAATAGCAATTGGAGAGATAATCCTTCTCCATTTGAGTTCTTGAGCACGACTATCACAATAACCTATGATCCAAATTCAACAACTCAAAAGTTCAACCTTTACATCATAGACATTATTAACCTATAAAATCTTCATTAAAACACAATCAAGGACAAATACATAACAACCTATCATCCAAATTCACCAACAGCCAAAAAGTTCAACCTTTGCATCATAGAAATTAACCTGTAAAACCTTCATTATAACACAAATAAGAGCAAATGCATAACAGAAGAAATATCGACAATTACACATACCAAAAAGTCAAGGGCAAAAGTTTGTGTTATTAATAGAAAATCTACTATTTATGACCAGTGAGCTACCTTTAGGTGACTAAAAATGCAATAAAACCCAATAGCTAATTGGAGAGAGAAAAAATGTTTAAAATTTTGATGAATCAAAGTAAATATATGTGATGATATCCTAATGCAGTCCAAACACATTCAAAACAGCGTAAATAATGCCACTAAATAGCATATTAAATGGCTCAAAACAGAAGAAAATAGCAAGTCAAAACAGCAAATAAAATGGCTGAAAAGCATCAGAAAAAATTCTAAAAATAGCACATCAATAGATGTGGGAACAACAGAAAATTCAGTATAGAAAAAGCCTCTACAAATCACGAAAAAGAATAAATAATAGCAAAAAATTACTTGATTTCTCCTAGTCGAACAGCGCAATGTCTGTCCTCTGATTTTTAATAAATAATCTACTTATCAAAATGATCTAAAAATTTTACACAACCTTCTAGATATATGTATCTAACTCCATGTAAAATTTCATGGCATTCTAAATTCATTAGGTTACTTAAACAAATCATGTTTTCAGATACAACAATTCTATCAAACAACTTCCAAAAGTGACCTCTCTCTATTAAAAAATATATAACAATTCATAGTTAATTTTTTATATCATAAAACTTTCCAGATTAGACATAAAGACAAAAAAAAAAATTTGTCAAATTTCATAATTTTATGATAACTATAGGTACCTCAAATAATTTTTACAAAATTGACCGGCTGTAGGAAATAAAAATTCCAACATTGACAATTCAAAAACTCAACATTTTTCTGTGAAACCATTTTTAAACAAACCATTGAGAAGTACATTTTAACATATATAAACTTGAGGATCAAAATCAAAGCAAATCAATTGCAGAAATTTTGAATTCATGTGTATGTAATAAAAAAGAAAGAACAAAAGCAAAAAAATAAACCTGCGTGATGGGGAGGCATTTAACCATAAAAGATAAGTCAACTTTCCATAACCTGAAGCTCTTTTATTCACTGTCTTTACACATCCCCTTATCAACCCTGTATGCTCCCTCTCTTCTCCATTGACACAACCCGCCCCTAGCTACAAAGGTGACTCGTGCCTGAAACTATGGATTAGACACTACTATCTAACTCTTGTCTTTCTCATGAACTAAACTTGAAAACAATTTAATAAATATACAATCAAACTCCAATCACAATAGCTAATAAAATTTTTCTGACATGTCTATTACAACCTTAATGACAATATTAAATACATCTTTGCACCATCACGTGGCTTGACCTCCAGACTTGTTAAGTGCATCACACCTTGCTTTCACCTGGGGGGAGAAAGGTTTTTAAAAAAAGGGGTAAGTATAAAACACAATGAGTGGCAATAAGGATATATTAGTAAAACTATCTTTTGAAAACATTATACTATTATAAATAAAATTTTTGCTCTATTGAAAATCTTTATAAAATCTTCTAGCGGTTGGGACAAAATAGGCGGCATATAATCAAATCTTTTATAAACTGCAGGAAATAAGCTTTGGAGTAACTATGTTCTTCAAATACTTCGACTCATTTCTATACTTTTTAAAACAATAAAAAGAATGTTTTTCTCAAACGCATAGAAACAATGCTCATGATGATTATGCTTCATGATGATTATGCTTAAACATTTGCTCAAATTCTATTTGAAACAAAATACATAACTTTCAGTAAAATCTTCTTTTTAAGAAACTTTTGTAACTCATGAGAAGAATTGAACTTTGCTTTTCATAGGACTACAAAATAATAAGGCTACTAAGAATGCATAAACTATCCTCAGAAAACACTTACTAAAGATTTATGAAAATTTATACAATTTTTCTAAAAATGCTTCTTTTCTTAAGCTAACTCATGTAATCATATTTAAATACTTTTGATATACTAAACAAGTACCCCAGAATCTAGCAGATCATACCTGGGCAAATCTAATATCGCACAGGTTTACTAAACTAATCGTACCTGGCGGGGCTAAGATTGCACAGGCAAAGCTATCTAAAATTGGTCATACCTTGCGAGATCTAACATTGCGGAGGCAGAGCCATCTATTAAACTAGTCATATGCATGCACAGAACTACCCACAAAGGGCTAAGCACCCAAATCACACAGCCAAAAGCCCCTATGTGCGTCTAAACAGTTCATAAAACCTCTATCTATATCACTGTGTAAGTGAATATGCTATCTCACAGTCTAAGTTTGGGTACCAGCTTAGGATACCATAACTAAATTTTCTTTTCTTTGTTTATAACTTATTTTTAAAACTGATTTATGTGCTAAAATCTTATTTTTTGTGCAACATATCAATCACTGAGAATTTATACAAACTAAAATTGAAAATATTTAAATCCATGATGAACATATAAAAAAGAAATCTTCAAATACTATAAGAAATCCTTGAAATAAAATTTGCTATGATCAATTTAAATATCATGCTTTAATACTATTTCTCTAAAATTGTAAATAGACTTTTTTGATAAATTAGAAAGCACTTTGAATATAAAAATCTAAATTTACATTTCTAAATGCTATATCTTGTTCAAAACCTTTTTAAAACAAATTTTTGAACATTCTAATGACACAAAGCAACCGGAATAAATAGTGCTATATCTATCTTAAAAAAGATACTATAAGAAACTAGGTTGAACACTTCTAAGTTTTCTAAAGCATAAGAGAATCTAAGAAATACTAAATAAACTGGTAAACATGTTTTCTTCATTTCAACTAGAAATTTGTTTCCTAATCACTTTAAAAGCTTTCTAAATACATATACATAAAAAAACAGCATTTAAGACTCATTTATAATTTACGAAAGAAAACATATTGTTCCCACTCACTGATTTGATTGCACAAACTCCATTAGCTTATAGTAGATTCCAAGGTCAACGTTTCACCTAACTTGCCATTTCTTTCAACAATAAACTAAGGGTATGTTTGGTGCGCGACACTGTATAGTACTATTTTACTATATTGTATTAAATAGTATAATACATGTGTTTGGTGGTAATTTAGCATAGTATTAATTAATACAAAGTACAACCCTTAGATGCATCAACATTGTATTAAATTATGTAGAGTTAATCCATGACATTAGCATTACATTGTATAGTACTAATAAAAAAGTCAAAATTATCCCTATAAAATTCTATATATCCAACAATACCTTTTAATTTTTAAAATTTTAAAAATAAATAAAGATGTATTTAATAGATAAATTATAAAATCAAATTTATTTAAAATTTATTTTCTAAAAATAAAGAAAGGATGAAGGGAGTTATCGCCCCCACTAGGTGACATTAGAGGTCCACTGCCCCCGTTGGACCAATTGGCACCTAGCATGCCACTATAAACTCAAATTGTCTAATAGGTCCAGCAGGGCCATTAGTCCCCAAGTAATTTTTTCAATAATTAGCAACTATTCGATAAATTAATAAATAACTAATTTTATAAATAAACTAAAAATATATTTATACGTTGTATATCTTTTTTGAAAAAAAAAATCTTACTTTTTTGTACAAATTAATACAATACATGAGTATACCAAACACTATATAATTTTGACATAACATTATTTTTAGTACTATACAATACAATTCTATATAATACAATACTATACTATACTATACAATGTCGCGTACCAAACATATCCTAAGTTCTTCTTTGTCCTTAACATCACAAAAGAACTCATCATATCATATTCAATTTATAACCAACTTGAATGCTTTGGATTCCCAATAACCAACTTCACATCTTGGTCTAATCAATGCTAATTAACTCCATTTTTAGACTTTCAAAACAGAGCATTACTGGTTCTCTGATTTTTAATAAATAATCTACTCATTCGAATGATCCAAGATTTTACACAAACTTTCTAGACATATGTACTCAACACTATGTAAAATTTCATAGCTTAATTTCTCAGACCCAACAATCCTTTCAACCCATTTTCAGAACTGGCCTCTCTCTGTTCAAAATTACATAATAATTCATGGTTAGCTCCTAATATCACAAAACTTTTCATATTTAAACTAGACACAAAGACAAGCAAATATCCCGAAATCCATAATTGTATGAGTTCTCTAGGTACCTTAATTAATTTGCTCAAGATAGACCTCCCGCAGAAAGTTGAAAATTTCAATATTGAACAGTAAATTTTGAAATTTCATTTAAAATTGCATACTCAACATTTTCAGTGAAACTACTTTTAATTAAACCCTCCTTGAGATATCTATTTTAACATATATAAATTTGAGTCTCAAATTCAAGGCCAATAAACTACAGAAATTTCAGAAATGTCTACTGTTCATAGCAACACTAGATTTTTATCACCATCATTAACACTAACATTTCTAAAAATAAATTCAACACACATCATGAAATGGATAAAATACCTTGGATGGGACTTCCAATTCTATCTTTGATCTTCCTTCTCTCTCTAGCTTCTCTCTCTAGAGCTTCCTACACTTGCCAACATTCCTTCTCTTAGATTTTCTTTAATGAACAAGCAATAACCACTCTATATGAAGTTTAGAAACTATAAAACTCACCTGGTTTAACCTCTTTAAGCAGCCTAATATAAGCCCTTCCACCATTCTTCCTCCTCCACTCTGAATTCTCGGTCCTCCTCTCACTTTTCTCTCAAGATTTTTCTTTCATTTTTTTTTTATTTTGGTCTTATAATGAAATGAAGGAGAAATGGGCTAGGCTGGGCTGGTTATAAAATTTAAATTGGTTAGGTTTGCTAGTAATATAAGCCCATGGAATGGGGTGTTTCAATACTACTCCTAAAAAAAATTTTGCCTCGAAATTTGCAAAAAGTTCTAAAGTATTCGAGTGATAGAACATATTCATGTAATACTATATAACAATACATATATAATTGAATACTTTGAGAATCATGTAACATGACTGTTCTATTTCTTCATTCGCTACCAAGAATCATTTCAATAAGCTACAAACATTGATTTCTCACAAAATAAGAATCACGCTATGATTACTGCAAAAATATTTCACCTTCCATGTGAATCAACATTTGTCTCTAGATTAGAAAGACCAATTTTTCAATTCTTTTGACTTATAAATGTAACAACTTCTTTCTTTACTTCTCTAATACATAGTTCACTTCTTGAAGTTAATTTATAAGTATACCAAATTAGCATGACGCATCCCAACTATAGCAATCATGAGGATCCCGACGCTTCAAAAGAAAGCAAAAACTAAGATAAGTCATTACTAAAGGCATACTATTTACAATTCCACTACATAAACTTGATAAAGCAAGTGTAACACTATACATGATTTAAGAACTTGTACTTTAAAAATCATGTATGCATCCAGGAAAGATATTGATGAAAATCTGACAAAATTTCCTCTGCTTTCAAACTTAAACCACTTGGAAAACATTTTAAACACTAGTAGAAAAAGGACCTACGGCAACGTGCAGGTGCATGTTGCTGTTCTGCCTGTTGCAAAAAGTCCAGAACATTTCGCAACGTGCATTGCACGTTGTCGTAGGCCGCTTTGCACGTTGCTATTTGAGATTTCGCAACGTGCATCGCACGTTGTTAAATACCCAACAATTATAAACTTTTAGCAACGTGCATTGCACGTTGCCGTATCTAAATTCGCAATTTTTTGACAACGTGCATTGCATGTTGCCGTAGGTATAATATTTATTTTAAAAATAAATGCATATATATTTTTATAAATTTTTGGATAATTTGTGATGCTTGTAATATTTTATAACTGTATACATCATAATAGAAATGATTGCATTCAAGTTAACAATTATATATAATATCAAATTGCATATTTAAATTGAAATGAATATCATTACAATAGTAAAAGTTTAAATACTTGTATCTATACAACCAATAAGAAGCATTGGAATTGAAAATAAGTAACATACATGAACAATAAGAAAATAACAAGAACTAGAGGATTTGAGTGTTTAAAGTACCACAAATGAAACAACAATTAGAAATCATGTTCCTCTATCCTAATTCCTTCATTTCTTTCTTCAGCAGCAGCTTCCATGACTGCATGATGTTCCTTTCGCAATCTTCTTTTAGGTTTCCTTGAGGACTAAAAATAAAATTAAGTATATAAGTTCAATTGTTAATAATAATCAAAGTAAAAATTGAAAAAAAAAACACTAATGAATCGGTACTTACCTCCGCACCATTCATCTTCTTCATCAATTAAAAAAACCTTAAAATAACATTTATAGTGACAAAAACAAGTCAAATCAGTTAGCTATTGACAAAAACAAGTCAAGACATCTGGACTGGTATATTAAAAAAAAATTTGGTCCAAAGGCATAGAAAGGACCTCGATCTGGCCATAAGTTGCTGCCAAATGGAATGCATATTGCCTTCCATGTATAGTGTTCATCTGCAAGACACTTGGGTCCGTTTCCACCATATCCTCAATCATCTGCAGGCCCCCATTCTCCACAGCATTGAACAGTGGATGTTCATGGCCTTTTCTGCAACTCATTACCTGACCCATCACTCCTCCTTTGCATGCACCTGAAATCAGTCAATGAGAACAGCCTAGATACCTTCTCACGCGCCACCTTCGACAGTGGCGTCTTACACTAGTGGCAATCAGTCAAAATTAGTCTCTTGAAGAATATATCAAAATAGAAAATCCATGCTAAGTCAACAAAAGCTTCCACATGACATGTAAAATCTTAAATATGTAAATCAGAATTTTTAAGAAATCTTTCGAAACCCTCATAATAAGTAATTGCTTAGTCCTTGAGTTGTAGATTAAAACAGAAATGGGGAAGAGAACCTGCCTGTAAATAGCACCAAGTCTGGCTGCATTTCAAACGAGCTCATTCTTCATCCGAAGCAATGTTTATGTTAATGACATCTAGTTTTAAGCTATGAAATCAATGACAAATCAGAACGCCAAATAATATTGAACTCTTCTAATCAAATGCAAAGTCCATTTAAGACTCCGAATCCCAGAAATCTGACAGTGTATTTAGCAACTGAAATAATAGTAGTTGTTGCAAAGGGAGCTCCATATAATCAAATTTAATACATAACCATTCAATATATGATGGACCTTAGCCTTTTAATCCCAAATAGAGTTTTTTTTTTCGCATCTTAGAAATATAAATAAATTTTTTTCTACTTATTTCAGTATATTTTATTAAGTAAATATCTTGTTGAGTTCCAATGAGGATCTAGATTGTTACACAAGAAGTCCAAAGAGAGAAAAAGCAAAAGAGAAAAGTAGCTACTGAGCCATTCACGAAGACTGTCTACCAGCTAGGTAATATTTTTTCCATTAAAAAAATATTATAACATTATAATATAATGTTTCTACAGTTGGATGCAGGGATGCCATTCTGGTTCGAAGAAAGTTTAAAAATGAAGTATGCTACTGGTTCAGCTGACACTTAAAAATTAAAAGAAAGACATAATCTCCTATAAACATGCAGCAAGCGATATCAAAGTTTCAGTTTTCTTATTTAAAAATTGTCCAAGTATCAACCCCACATAAATGAGGACTTATACATAAATGTATTTCTATTCGCACAATCAAAGCCCCCCTTCAGATGAATTCCCTTATTGCATTTCAAGTAACGAAAGAGCCCGTCAATTAAAATCTAATGACACCAATTTGACCGTTTAAGATGATAAATAACAGAAGGAAATACAGATAAGTAAAAAACCATATCAACAAACATAAAAGTAAATAATATTTCGGAGCACAAATATGAACCAAAAACTCACATAGGTGTCAAATTTATCAACAGCAGCTTGAGCTTCTTCCGGAGAAACAATTGTCACAAATGCAAAGTTCCAGTTTTTCCCACCTTTATGCTTTATAATCAACCATTAACAGCTCACAATCAAAACCCCATAACAGAAACAACATAATCAATTTAAACAAACCAGAAAAAATGTTTTAAAAATAGAGAAAGTAGAACCTCAACATCTTTAACAGCTCCATATTGGCCAAAGAAGTCCTTGATATTTGTAACAGAGAAAGACCAAGGCAAATTGAACACATAGATCTTTCTCCTCACATTTTGTTTCTGGGTTTGCTCTGGTTTTGCTTCTTCCACTAGTGTTGTTGTTTCTTCCACCGTAGAGCATAACTGAAAGTGGCAGTTCCTTGTCGGTCATTTAAGATAATAAATAAAAGTAGAGTAAAAACCTTTAGTACCAGCCTTGATCTTCAATGCCAACTTCACGGCTGCATCAAAGACCGAGTGAAGGAAGGTGCTGCGACATCGAGCTGGAGCAGTGGTCTGCGTGGAGGTCCCACAAGCTGGAGGCGTGGCGATCCTGCAACAGCGAGCTGGAGACGTGGCGGTCCTGCGACAACAAGCTGGAGGTGCGGTGGTCTTGTGACAGTGAGCTGGAGGTGTGGAGCTGCTGTGCCTGCGATGCTGGAGTTGCGACGGCAGAGGTGCTGCAGCGCTTAAGCTTCGACGGTGATCTAAGCCGTGGAAGTGCTGCTAGCCTGTGACGAACGCTGGAGGGAGTTGCCGATGGCCGAGTGGTCTGACGGTGTTGCTTCGGTTTAGGGATTTAAACAAGAAGGAAGGAGACGGCCAGGAAGGGAATGTGGGTTGGGAATTAGGAATTATTATGTTTATATAGTCTGGTAAATATCATGGTTTTCTAAAACATTATAATTTATCATATTCAACCCTAAAAAGTATTTGTAAGTTTAAATACTTTAATTTTTTTCATATACAATCCAATACTATGCGGGTCGGGTCGGGTCGGGTCAAACGGTGCTGAAGGATGAACCCGTACCCGAACCTTATATTTAACCATTATATATTATTTAATTTTTCTATTATTTATAAATTGTTAGCTAAAGATTTTAAATTCTAATATATCTATATTTAACCATAAAATCATAATTTTTTGAACAAAATATTTATATTACTATTTGAATTTCTTAATATTTATCTAAATAAAAAATAAAATTACTATAATTTTATATAAATTTTAGAATTCACATACTTATCACAATTTAAAAAATGTGATAAATTTGTGATTGAATAAAGACAAATATGACAAATATGATAAATAAATGGGTTTGACTTCTAAATACTTCTCACTTTTTTAAAAAATTGTCAAATAAAAAAATACAAAGTGACAAATATGAAAAATATTCTTGTAGTGATATCTCCATCCCATCCAACTCCTCCACTTCTTTCGCCTGGAACTTGGTCGTCGCTGCAACAGCTTTCGCCCCCGGGGTTCAGATACAGTGACAACAACTCTGAAGGCTTCGATCTCTATTGACAATGACAACAACTTCAAAGGTCGAGAGAGAGAGACGAGAGTGTGAGTTTTCGTTTAAGGAAAGTGAGGCGAGAGACACAATGAGGTATGGTGAGCGAAGTTAGAAATTTATTATTATAAATAGTTGTTTATTTTTGTTTTATTTTTTATCAAAACTTACGATAATGGTTATATTATTTGAAATAAAATTTAATTGAGATTTTTAATTCTTTAATTTTTAACAAAAAATATTTTAAATAATGTGATTTCATTATAAAATAATTTTATTTATTTTATACAATTCTCAAGTTAAAAAAATTATTTTTCCATAATTTAATATTTAAGGTTTATTATTTTTATATAGACAATAATATTATTTTTATTTAAAGATTTTTAAAAATTATTTTGTCAATTTTATAAATAAAAGATAAAATGACGTCGTTGGCACTTTTTTTTAAATATATTGAGTAATTTAATTTCTTTATTAGTTATAATTTCTTAGCTACATATATTTTGAATCTAAGATATCTATTTTTAACATAAAATTATATTGTTCAAATAAAAGATTTATCTTACTATTTTAATTTCTAAATTTTTATTTATAAAATGAATGAAATTTCTACACTTTTACATGAATTTCAAAATTAAAATAATTTCATCTATTTCTTATATTTTTTAATGTTCAAAAATTTTTATTTCAATAAACATAAATTTTTAAATCAAATTAAACAATTAAAAGTAATCTAAAAAGTTAAATTATTTTATTTTGATAATTAATTACTTTTTAATGAGACTTTAATTCAAGTAATTGTGGACAAAAATGAGACTATATACTTGAAAACATTCTTCTTTAAATTTTAAAGATAAATGATTAAATTATTAAAAAATAGGTAAATTTACTTTGAATTTTAAATGTTATAAAAAATTACACTAATTTCATATTTTGATTTTAAATAAAATAAAGAAATTAAAAATAGAAGAACGTTTTGAGCTTTTAGCTACAGTATTTCTTTTCTTAAATGTAATACTTTTCGCAACGTGCATCAAGCACACGTTGTGGAAAACTACTTTTCGCAACGTGCCTGAAGCGCACGTTGCAAAAAACTACATTTCGCAACGTGCATCAAGCGCACGTTGCGGAAAACTCTATTGCCGTAGGCCATTTTTCTACTAGTGAAAATAATACTTTCATAATGCATTCCAATCAACTCAACTTCTTTAAGACTTTTGTCCTCATCTCAACTCAATCATAACAATTTCCTAACATAATATCATTAGTCTCAAACCCTTTAAATGCTTTGTTCATCACAAATCTAGCAATAATAATTCAACTTCTTGCTAAGAACAAGTAATTTTTTTTAAATATTATTGAAATAAATAATACACACTCATTCATGGGGATAAACTAAATCAAATAGTCATGCTGAAATCTATATAAGATTTTTTGAAAAAAAAAAAAACCCACTTGCTTACCATAGTGTATTAGTAATATATACTTCCTTCATACATTGTCAAACATAAATATATGCATCTATTGAAATCTCAGTTGGAAATCAACTTACAACCTTATAGCAATCTTAGTCATGTAAATAATATGAAAATGTCATCACTTATAACCACATAAATCACTTCTTTTTAAAACCATATCACATGATTCAAAATCTTAGTTAGGTCATGACATTCATATAAGTCTGTTTTCATAACCAAATTGGCCAACTCAATACTTTCTAATTAGGCACTTAAATCCTTCTATACTTCACTTATTTCTATTGTAAGATACTTATCCATACATATATACATAACTTGGACTAAAGCCTCAAGGACTCATTTATAACAACATATCAAGGACATAAATTCTAAGTTTCGTAGAAGGTACATTAATAACCTCTTAAATCTAGATAACCATCTCATCAATAATAGAATTGATATTGAGTACTCTATCTTCACTGATTTTTCATAATTCGCTCACAATTCCAAATGTCATAAAATTTTACAGACTTGCAATGTTGCCAAACAAATTTAAGAATTGAGTAATATGGATTTGAAAATTTGCATAAATTTCAATAAAATTCATAAATCATGAAAACCCTTCAATCTAACTCTGGTGATGTATCTAAGTAATCATGCCAAAAATCAAAATTTTTTTGATGACTCTACAGTAGTCAAAATAATTTTGAAATTCTGGACTATATTTGGAATTCAAAACTTTAAAAGTTATAAACCCACTTTTGCAAAATCATTATAATTCACATAAGATTTTGATTCATGTGAAAAAAATAAAATTGAACCCTTTTCAAGTAAAGAATGCAATATAAAGATTATTTCTACTCAAATACTTCTCATCAAAAACATATTTTGAAATAATTCCAAGGCTATCACAATGACTTTATAAATTCTCTATAAAAATAGTAGACTTTAAAAATTTATCAAAAATCATAAAATCCAAATTTTAATATGATACATTTCTTAAATCAATGCTCAAGATGTCTTATTTGTCATATCAAAATATCCGGATTAAATTCAGTGTATAAATACTCATAAAAATTTTTGAAATCATCATGTCACACTCTACTATGTAAAACTGTGGTCTAGACATTGTGTTATTGTCATTCAATACATGCTCATATCTCAACTTACTACTCCCAAAACTCATAATACTTCAAAGTAAGTGCTTCAATCTTCTTATGTCATCATAGAATAAATATCATACATAACCCAATTATCCTATGTGTTATCCAAGCAATTAAGAAGTTTCTAAATTCCTCCTCAACGTACTTTGCATTCTAAAATAGCTTATATCATATAATTCCTCATATTACAATCATCGTTACTCAATTCTTCATATAATCTCAATTTCCATAATATGGCAATCATCACAACTCATAACACTAATATAAATTACTAGGCTATGCATCAATCCTTTAACCTGTAATACTAATATCTAATATCTAATATTTTTGTGCAAATCTTAACAGCTCATAATATTTTCGTGCAAATCTTAACAGCTCATAATACCAACATAGAACAAATGGCTAGGTTGTACATCAATTAGCTAAGCAACACTTCCAAATGATTGTCTAAAGTCATAACAAACCATAACTAACTAACTCCTTCAACTACTAGGCCTAAGTCAAATTGTTTCCCTAGCTAGTATCTCATGAGGTTGCCACATCTAAGTTTGATGGTGCTTCCACAGACCACTACATCTTTCCAAGGCAAATACTTCCTATCTGACAAAGTAAGAGTCTATAGAATCCTAACCATGCTCTGATACCAAATTGACACGACCCGTCCCTAGCTACATGGGTGAATCGTGCCTGAAACTATGGACTAGAAAATAATATCTAGCTCTTGTCTTTGTCATGAACTAAACTTGAAAATAATTTAATAAATATACAATCAAACTCCAATCACAATAGCTAATAAAATTTTTCTGACATATCTATCACAACCTTAATGACAATATTAAATACATCCTTGCACCATCACATGGCTTGACCTCCAGACTTGTTAAGTTAATAACACTTTGCTTTCACCTGGGGGGAGAAAGGTTTTTTAAAAAAAGGGGGTAAGTATAAAACTCAGTGAATGGGGATAAGGATATATTAGTAAAACTATCTTTTGAAAACATTATACTATTATAAATAAAATTTTTGCTCTATTAAAAATGTTTGTAAAAACTTCTAGTGGTTGGGACATAATAGGCAGCATATCACCAAATCTTTTATAAACTACAGGAAATAAGCTTTGGAGTAACTATGTTCTTCAAATACTTCCACTTGTTTCTATACTTTTAAAACAATAAAAATAATGCTTTTCTCAAACGCATAGAAACAATGCTCATGATAATTATGCTTCATGATGATTATGCTTAAACATTTGTTTGAATTCTATTTGAAACAAAATACATAACCTTGAGTAAAATCTTCTCTTTAAGAAACTTTTGTAACTCATGAGAAGAATTGAACTTTTCTTTTCATGGGACTATAAAATAATAAGTCAACTAAGAATGCATAAACTATCGTTAGAAAACTCTTCCTAAATATTTATGAAAATTCATACAATTTTGCTAAAAATGCTTCTTTTCTTAAACTAACTCATGTAATCATATTTAAAATACTTTTGATATACTAAACAAGTACCCCAGAATCTAGCTGATCATACTTGGGGAGATCTAACATCGCATAGGTCTACTAAACTACCTAACAGGGCTAAGATCGCATAGGCAAAGCTATCTGAAACCGGTTATACCTGGAGAGATCTAACATTGCACAGGCAGAGCCATCTATTAAACTAATCATATGCATTCATAGAACTACCCCCAAAGGGCTAAGCGCCCAAATCAAACAGCCTAAAGCCTCTATGTTTGTCTGAACGGGTCCTAAGACTTTTATATATATCACTGCCTAAGTGAATATGCTATCTCACTGTCTGAGTTTGGGTACTAGCTTAGGATACCATAACTAAATTTTCTTTTCTTGTTTATAACTTATTTTTAAAACCAGTTTATATGCTAAAACCTTATTTTTCATGCAACTCATCAATCACTGAGAATTTATACAAACTAAAATTGAAAATATTTAAATCATTTAAAATCCATGATGAACATATAAAAGAGAAATCTTCAAATACTATAAGAAATCCTTGAAATAAAATTTGGTATGATCAATTTAAATATCATGCTTTAACACTATTTCTCTAAAATTGTAAATATACTTTTTTGATAAATTCGAAAGCACTTTGAATATAAAAATCTAAATTTTCATTGCTAAATGTTATATCTTGTTCAAAACTTTTTTTAGAACTGATTTTTGAACGTTCTAATGTCAGAAAGCAACTTGAATAAATAGGGCTATATCTATCTTTAAAAAAAAATACTACAAGAAACTAGCTTGAATACTTCTAAGTTTACTAAAACATAAGAGAATCTAAGAAATACTAAATAAACTAGTAAACATGCTTTCTTCATTTCAACTAGAAATTTGTTTGCTAAGCACTTTAAAAGCTTTCTAAGTACATATACATAAAAAATAGCAATTAAGACTCATTTATAATTTACAAAAGAAAACATATTTTTTCCACTCACTGATTTGGTTGCACAAACTCCATTAGCTTGTAGTAGATTCCAAGGTCAGCGTTCCACCTAACTTGCCATTTCCTTCGATAATGAACTAAGTTCTTCTTTGTCCTAACATTACAAAAGAAATCATCATATCATATTCAATTTATAACCAACTTCAATGCTTAGGATTCCCAATAACCAACTTCACAACTTAGTCTAATCAATGCTAATTAACTCCATTTTCAGACTTCCAAAATAGAGTATTGCTGGTTCTCTGATTTTTAAAAAAATAATCTACTCATTTGAATGATCCAAGATTTTACACAAACTTTCTAGACATTTGTACTCAACACCATGTAAAATTTCATAGCATTCCAAATTCATTAGGTATCTCAAATAATTTAATTTCTCAGACTGAATAATCCTCTCATGCCATTTCCAAAACTAGCGTCTCTCTATTCAAAAATGCATAACAATTCATGGTTAACTCCTAAAATCACAAAACTTTTCAAATTTAAACTAGACACAAAGACAAGCAAATATCTCAAAATCCATAATTGTATGAGTTCTTGAGGTACCTTAATTAATTTACCCAAGACAGATAGACCTCCTGCAGAAAGATGAAAATTTTAGTATTGAATAGTAAATTTTGAAAATTCATATAAAATTGCACACTCAATATTTTTTAGTGAAAATACTTTTAATTAAACCCTTGATATGTCTATTTTAACATATATAAATTTACGACTCAAGTTCAAAGCCAATAAACTACAGAAATTTTGAAAATGTCTACTGTTCATAACAACACTAGATTTTTTTATCAACATCATCAACACTAACATTTCTACAAATAAACTCAACACACATCATGAAAAGGATAAAATACCTTGGATGGGACTTCCAATTCCATTTTTGATCTTTCTTCTCTCTCTAGCTTCTCTCTCTAAAGCTTCCTACACTTGCCAACATTCCTTCTCTTAGATTTTCTTTAATGAACAAGCAATTACTACTCTATGTAGCTTAGAAACTATAAAACTCACATGGTTTAACCTCTTTAAGCAGCCCCATATGAGCCCTTCCACCATTCTTCCTCCCCCACTATCAATTCTTGGTCCTCCTCTCTCTTTTCTCTCTAGAATTTTCTTCTTTTTTTTTTTTGTTGTCTTATAATAATGAAATGAAGGAGAAATGGGCTGGGCTAGGCTGGTTATAAAATTCAAATGGGTTGGGCATGCTAGTAATATAAGCCCATGGAATAGGGTCTTTCATCCATACGCTGCAACATGTCCACAACACAAAACCATAAAATCAATTTCGGAGAAATTAATCATATCATTGCTAAGAACACAGGTTATTAAACAGTCTAGAGTGTCCTCGGAAGTACTCTCTGCAACAATATTCATTAGCATGGTATGTAATTAATGAAACTTGAAATAATTAGAGAAGTCGCACTAGCAGGCTAGCCAAGCTGCTAATTGGTGAATTGGTAATGTGATTGTATTCTCGAGTTGCGTTTCACTTGGCCCTATATATAACAAGTGGGAAAGGTAGATGATATCGATGATTCATGTGGCTACTTCCTCAGTTTTAGTGGGTTGCTTTTTGATGCCACAATGTCACACTGGAATTATAGTTTATCACATTCTTGTCTAGGAGTGTAGTAGTAGTTAGAAACTTCTTGATGTCTATTTAAAAAAAAAAAAAAATTAGGTTAACAGATAAGATTCAGTAGAAAATAAGAATCAAGCATTCATTAAATTTCCAAAGAGCACAAAAAATATATAAACAAAGAAAATATGTTTTAAACAAGCTTTGACAAAGACTTCCCATATGAGCAATGCAAATTTGCCTTCACATATTCTAACATGAATGCAGCCACTCTCTACCAATAGCTTGTTAGCAAGACTTCTCCAAAGACTTGGGTATATATCAATGAAATTCATAATTGAACTGCATAACTTTGGGTCAAGAGTTTTTAAATTATCATAATATGGCACATGTTTTTTACTAGAAAAGTAAAAGTATGCCACTACCTAGCCTCCATATATAAGCCTACAACAACTCAAAAACAACATAGATGAATTGTTAATTTTCAGTTTTCTTAAGTTTTATAAAATCAAAAGGTAGAATATCATCTGATATAATTTACAAATTCAAAGGTTTCACATTTTCCATGCAAAACGCAAGTGACATTTCTGCTAGTAATTTCATGAAGCACTTAGCAGGTGGCTTTCAGCTTTGTGAATACCAATAAAAGTATGGCTGCTGAAGAACCCAACTATTCTCTATAACATTTTTGGCATTTCTTTTTTTTTCTTCAACTTTGTAAATTACAAGAAAATTATAAAAATAATTAACTGAACTAATGTCGTCACTTGTTCTCTAAATCTCACAAACAAATCCGAAATCACATTCCTAATCTAATATATTGAAACAAAATTGAAGAAATTGCACAAATTACTGAAATTAAAAGGAAAAGATATGAATTTAATAGAAGAAATCGGAGTACCTGCAATGGAGATCATTGAAGGGGAGGATTTGGAGGGAGTTTCGATCGTGAGGCTAGACAAGTCCCGTCATCTCTGCCAAGCGGCATAAATGAAACTACAAAACAAGATGGTAAGAATTTGCCAAATGAAAGCCAATCTAAGAACTTGTCACATTCTGGAAATTCACTACTGATGAAATCAAATGAAATTTATGTGTGTAAGAGATAGAGAGAAATCAAATGAGTGAAAGCGAAGAGAAGAATAAAGGTGAGTGAAAGTGAAACTAGTTAAAGAGGTGAGGTGAGTGAGCTATTGATGCGTGGGTGAGTGAGCTGCCGATGTTCAAGAGTGACTGAGGGAGTGAATTGAGCTCGTTGCTAGGCGATCTGAGCTGCCCTTGTTGCAACCAAAACGATATTGGCTGGCTCTTTTTTTTTTTTTTTTAAAGTTTCACAACAACAACAGAGTTTTGGATGTACAGTTTATTTTTGTCCACTTTCTTTTCTGCTTTTTAGTTCAAATTTTAATGAGGCACTATTTTACCATTAAATTTTATTGTTTACCGGTAAATTTCTTTTTCATATTCCTAATTCATAAGTTTTTTTAAATAAATATTAATTCATTTCCTCAACGTTCAAATTTTACATTATTTTTATTTATTTCTTTAAAAATTTTGTTTAGAAAATTATATTTTTCAATGACATAAAATTAAAATTTATTTCTTATTTCATAAATAAATTAATTACATATTTATTTTAAAATTTTATATATTTTATATTTTATGAATTAACATAAAAAATTAAATAATAATTTAATTTATTTCATAGTTAAGGTTTTCACAATGTGCATTTGTTGCACGTTGCCAAAAGGTGAATTTTGCATACTATGCACATGTAGCGAAATGCCTGTTGTGAAGCCCATTCTTGTTCTAGTGCTCCTAACTTATAAAAAATATTAAATGGAATAAAATTATCATGATTTTAATAAAAAAATCACTCTTTAAACATTGATGTTGGTGATCTTTGTAAATTTAAAATTTATCTTTTTTTTTCTCAATTACCTTTATATATGTCTTTAAATCATAGAAAATTTAAAAAAACAAGTATTGTTTGATTAAAATCCCCACGACTTTTCACACTTACAGTTTTTCTTGTGAATTTAGTGTCCTTAATTGTGGACAACTATTATTTGGTTTATTGTTTAATTATAAATTGTTGCTTGTATGTAATCTGTTAGTATATTTTTTCGAACATCTATTTTGATCACACAAAAAGATAAAAGCTTTTTATGGTGCATTGTCATATCTTATAACTTGATGTTTGGGTCAAGACAAGGAGAGAATTTCACATATACATATATAACTTTATCTTAGAGTTAGAGTTAAAATAAACCAGCCGCCATGTAATAGTCTCTCGAAATTCAAACAGAACTTGGTAAGTGATGTATAACTGGTTTACAAAACCAGGCAATACTCTATATATTCACAAAATGTAATTTTACCTGTAAGGCTCAGTTTCATAGCTATTCTAAACTCCTGCAACAATATTCTAAAAATAATAATTCTATGTATACAACCAATTTATAAAACCTAAATTATGCAAATTGACTTTGTATATATAAAGTTATAGGATAAGTTGATTCCACTTTATTTATTAAATAATTTTTTATTCATTTTTTATTTTATACATCAGTGAATTTATTCTATGTTAGGTTGTATGAGTTAGATTATACAATTTGGTTATATACCTAATATTGCTCTTCTGAAAATCAATATGGTTACAACAAGTCATCAATCTATAGTAAGAATTTATTAATTGTAGCACATTTGTTTGAAAATTAAGGGCATTCGCAACAAACTTAAGAACTCAAATTATCACGTTATAAGCAGAATTGACAGTCGTGGTGGATGACCATTTCAATTTATAGCTGATGTGATGAAAGTTAGTAGTTTTACTTCACTAACACTATGCAACATAAAATATAAAGTATAGACAACAAAGGTGAATAGTGACAAGCACATGCATGCACTAGCAGTACCATAAACAATTACATGTTGTACACAATATATTAATTTAATATATTCTCAATGCACCAAAAAGATATTAATATATACATATTGAAATTGGTTTCAGCCGAAAATCATATTGAAAAATGTCATGCCTTAATTACTCTCTATTTGTCTTTGTATCTAAAATATCTTAACTTGACTAGAATCTCTTACATGAAACAACACCTAAACGTTGTAGGTTTTTAAGATTTAAGTGGTTAAAATAATTTATGATTGTTTGTTTTACCAACTTAACACTTATTTTCAGACAATCTTGTCTGAATAGAAAAAGTGAAAGTTTTCCACTTTTTTCCTTTTAGAACATCTGAATTATTAAAATACCTCTATTACCCTTCTATCATACATCCCCTCCACACTTCCTTTCCCAAGTTGGCCCCACCCTTCTCAACATAAGTTAACCCATCACGTCATTTTCCAAACATCACTTCACTTCACTTCACCTACATCTAACTATAATTTATTATAATTATATTTGAAAATTTCAAATATTTAAAACAATTATAATACAAATATATTTATATATTTTATTATATAGATAATAATAAATATATAAAATATAATTTAAATTAAGAACGTAATATTATTTATATTTATTTGTATTTGAACTCTAAATTTTAGTTATTTTATATTTAATTAAATTTAGTATTTTTTAAATAATGTTTATTATATTTTTATAATAAATTATTGTAAATAAATAAAATAATTAGGACTATATAATTATTTAATAATTAGAATTTTGATTTCATTTTATTAAATATTTATTGTTTAAATTATTGTAATAAATATAATATTGATTATTTAAATAACAATATAATTTAGACATTTTATATTTCAACAAGGATAAAAAAGTCACATTAAAATTAAAATATTCTCTTACCACTTTTTTTAAGTGATATATAAAAAAGTAAACAAACATCCTATTAAGTCATATAAATTAAGTCCTAAAAAGTGTTAAGTGTTTAAAACAAACACTACCTTAATGTACCTCTTTACTTAAAATATGAAATCACTGGCATATCTGAGTCCGATTAACATTTGCATGACTTTCTCTTTTTTCTCACATTTTAATTTATGTAAAAAGAAAAAACATGATTTGGGCGTGAAGACAACGAGAGAATTTTCATGCAAGCCTTCATAGTACAAAATTCATGCATCTATAGTAACAAATTATTGTGGTACATGTTTGCAAACTTACTGACCTTTAATTATCACCTGGTAGAAACTTTTAAATTTCCAGCGGGCTTGAAAGTCTTTGTGGTGGGTCTCCATTTTGTTTTATAGCAACTGTTTAAATTCACACCACACAACACCTCGATTACTTTGGTAAGCCGAGGAGCCAAGGAGCTAACCTCCCCGGGGGCAAATTTTAAGGCAAATAAGGTGAACCTCAAGTACATTTGTAGACCAAACCACCCTATCAGTTTCTGCGTTGAGTGTCTCCGAGCCTAGCTACAATACATTTCATAATACTTTTAGTTTTCCCCTTAGATTCGTCTTTTAATAAAAGCCAGTACATATTTACAGGTCTCCATGTTGTTTTATAGCAGTTGAAACATTTAATGACTTTTATTAAATATTAAATTGTCGCATTAATAAGCAGTCAACTTAACCTAAGAAACCAAATAGTTAGGGTTATTTGAAGCTAATTCTAAAAATTTGTAAACATTTATATATTTCGGTGAAATCTTATGGTCATTCATAAAATTTTCTCTCTATTAAATATATGAAAGATAAAAAAGAATATAAATGATTTTAACGATTCATTATTAATAAAATTTACATAACAGAAAATTAGGAAAAGCTTAGAAATAAAGCTCAAGAGGAGAGGACCCTAATTCTTTCCAAAGCTCTACTTCTTCATTAATTACTTGCAAGTAATGATGTTTGCTCCCCTTGGGTTTATCACCACTTTTGGAAGATATTTACGTTACGTTCGGGTTTGGTGCGCTGAATATGGGCGGGGGTTGGTGCAATGTCTTCTTAAATCTCTTTTACAGGAAACTATCATCCGACTCCCTATTATTTTCAAAACTACAAACCGCCCGAGTTATGAGAAACCATCACAGAATCCCCAACCAATGGTTTTATCTAAGCTTGGCAATGAGACGAGGCAGGTCCGGGGCAGCAAGTATCCATCCCTGTCTCATCAAACAGTCTTTTGTCCCGTCCTACCTCATTGCCCCAAACGGGACGAGGCGGGGAGGGGCAGGGCAATATTTGAAAGACAAGACCTAGACCAACCCCACCATACCCCGCCCTGCCCCGCCTAATTTAAATTTTATTAAATTATTTAATCTAAAATATAAATATATTGATGATCATTATTTAAAAACTATAAAAAGTATTATATTCAATCTACTTCATTCAAAAAAAATACATACATCTATAGATTTTAAAAATGACAATAAATATAATTTATATTTGACCTAAAATAAAATAAATACACACATGATACGTATTCTAAAATGGTTCACAATCAAATCTAATTATCCAACAATCATTGAAACTCAAAAGAATTAAAGTTAATTTCTGTTAGATAAAAAAAAAAATCAATACTCATAAAGTTTATATATGTTTTCATTTATATTGACATTGTACAAATTAAATAGTGATTGTACTTCAACTCAAATAGAAATAAAATTAATTTATATTAGATAAAAAATTTATTACTCGTAAAATTTAGATAAGTTCTCGTTTATATTGACATTATGTAAGCTAAATAGTGATTATACAAAGTAGTTATATCATCTAAAAGAAATAATGACCACTAATTACTGTTTAACTTTATTAATAATAATGTTATATGCTCTGTTAGTAATAATGTTCAAAGTGTATTATTGTTTTTAAACTAATTAATTGATAATTTTTTAAATAATTTATAATATAATTAAATAATTTTATAATAACATGTTGATTTAATTTCAATCTAATAACAAAAATATGATTGACATATACCAATTAATTAGCATTACATATATATATAACATTAATAATTCAATTAATCAACTTAAATTACGATAAATCATTTGTTTAAGGTTATAAGATTATTCTTATCATATTTCTATTTATATATTTACAAAATAATATTTTGATTATATTAGAGATATATATTTTGGAAACAATCTTGTTAATATTGTAATTAGTACTAGTAATCTATATCAAGATGGTATATATTATACAAATTTAATTTCTATAAAATACAAATATTTTATTTTGTCATTATAACATGACTAAATTAATGTTAATATACTAAAAGATTCATAATTATTAATTAAAATGTAACTTTTGTTAAAGTTTTTATATTATTTGTCAAAGTATAAGAATTCACATATATGAGAAGTTTAACAAATATAACTTTAAAAATTACGTAACAGTCCTAAAATTTTAAAACTTTTTAAAGATACCTCTACATCCTTTGAGGCCAACTGGGGCAGGGTAGGGCAACCGATCGAAGGGGTTGGACGCGGACCCGGACCTGCCCCGAACGGGGCATCACACTTTAGGATCCAGACCCACCCCTAAACTCAAAAAGGACATGTCAAGACCCGCCCCGAAAGCACGAGTCATGGTGGGGCTCTGAACCCAACATGTTTTTTTGTCATCCCTATTTATCACGTCTAAGTTAACACCTCCAAAGGTATTAATGATATTTCAATTTACTAATAATTAAAAATGGAAAAAAAATATTGCTAATTTGCACCAAATATAATGACACATTACAACAAATCAAATCACAAATTTATTAAAAGATATATATTTAAAAAAATATATATATAGCAAACTTTTAGGAAGAAAAGATCCTTCTTCTTTCTCCACCCACCCCAGTTCCTTCGTATTTCTCCGTAAAATAAACCAAAAAAAAAATCCTTCTCTCTTCCAATCATGAAAAAACATAAATATCAAATTTAGTTCCTGTGTCAAATTTGACACATAATCAAACCATAAAGCACCAAACACAAATTGAAAAATAAGGAATAGCATTAAGACTTTTCCACAAATTCAAACACGCCAATTATTGTGACTCTTCCCTCCACAGGCAACTGAGCTTTTTTATCTGTGCTTCTCGTTTTGGGATTTGCATTTTCATTACTTTAATTAGATTTTTTTTTTTTTTGCTTCTTTATTTTTTCAAGCTTTCGTTCTTGAATAAATTATGGATTTTGAGTTTAAGGTTTTTGTTAGTTTTGAATCTGAGATTCGGTAGTGGAGGTGTTTGTTTCGTGAGAAAGAAAAAGGAAAATAGATCGGTGGATTTAATTGAATTTATTTGAGGGCATAAAAGACTTTTCATTATTTACTGTTAAGTTTCGTAAAAAATCGTTAACAATTAACGGTTTTTATAAGTCGGGTTCTCTGATGTTTTATAAAATAAATAGGATCCTGACATTTTTCCTCTTTTTATTACTTTTCATGTGTGAAGCTTCCCTTCAAATGTCTTAGATTGAGTGTGGGCTTGAAACCAAATCCAGGCCGTTCACCAAAATAGTACAATACATTCATATGTAATAACGAATTATTTGTAGTACCTACATATTTGAAAGAATAATATTATATTTATAACTAACTTCTTTTAGTTTAAGAATAATATTATATTTATAACTAACTTCTTTTAGTTTGAGTTAACAAAAATTTACTAAAAAAGTAAAAAAGTAAAAAATGAATAAGAAAAGTTATAATATGTAATATAATAATTATATCTACAATATGATTTTATCAAACTCAGATTATAGATTATAGATGTATTCCAGGTCCAGATAGTGGGTTGAAAGTCGTTTTGGTGGGTCTCCATTTTTCTCAATTATAGTAGTTGTTTTAATTCACACCACACAAAATAGCCTATAAAGTATAAATAGTAAACTTGAATAGAGCCATTAATAGTATCGTATGGTCAATGACATGCCAAAGGTATCGCGAACAGTATCATAATCTTTCACGTTATTGATTAAATATTATTCTCGAGGCAATAAATATTGAAATTGGCTATAATTGAAAATCACGAATAGATCATACCTTATAGCCTTTTTGAAAACAGTTTATTCGATTTTGGGTCTAAACACTTCAGCATGCACAGGGTTAGAATCTCCCAATGGGTTACAACCTGTAAAGTGTTCAAGACTTGATGTACCTTCGTTATTTCGTACCATCCAAACCATAAACACCCACATAAAAGCTTGTGGGCAGCTTAGTGCCACTTGACATTGGAGGGACACTTGGGCCTTTATTAATTTTGAACCTGAATATTCATTTGTGTTGTCTAAGGATTTGATCCAACGTGATTGAATTAAGACCCATTTGAACTCAGGAGATTCTTGAATTTGATTGGGTCTATTAAGCTAAGTTTCACAAAATTAGACATCAACATAGGATTAAGGATTTTTAAACATAAAATTTGTAACATAAAAACGTAACGGGATTTCGCAAACTTAATTATTGGTTCAGTAATGTATTTTGCTAATACTATGAATATGATATGACTCCATTTGAGACACATTTTTGAAATAGAACAGTTAATAAAATTCAAAATAGAATAGCAAACATCTAACATTATTGATATTAAGTCAACAACTCTATGCATCTTAGATTAAAATTAGATTAATCACTATTAGAGAATAAGAGATCTTGCAAGTCTTGAAAAAATGGTGACCACTCCATAGGCAACCTTATCATTCACAGGCAAAACCATTCCTCTTGTAGGCTTCGGCACAGACACTTTGATGCTGCTGCACTTTACGAGTGTGAGCAATCTCTTGGCGAAGCAATAGCAGAAGCATTACATATTGGCCTCATCAAATCACGGGATGAGCTTTTTATTACTTCAAAGCTTTGGGGCAACAGCGCACGCCCTGGCCTTGTTGTCCCTGCATTACAAAGGAGTCTCAAGTAATAATTGGTGCTAAAATTATACTTTGCTCCTAAATAAAAATCTCTTTTAGTGTTTTTATTAATTAATATTTGTTGAATATGTACAGGAATCTAGGTTGGCGTACTTGGATCTCTATCTCCTTCATTTTCCTGGAGGCATGAGACCGGGGACGAGGTTGGCCTTCAATTTGAGAAAGAAAATATTGTTCCAATGGCGTTGGATTCTGTTTGGGAGGATACGGAGAAGTGTCAAAAGCTTGGCTTTACCAAAACCACAGGAGTTAGCGAATTCTTATGCAAGAAGCCTGAGAAGTTACTTGCCACCGCAAAAATCCCTCCTGCTGTCAATCAAGTAATTTCCAACAAAAAAAAATTAATTAATTAATTAAGATACTTGCATTGCTTAAAAAAGATAGACAGTGAATATACATATATGCTAGTCTTGACAGCAATTTCTATAAAAGTTGACACGAAATGGACCACTCAACACAATAACAAAATGTCTAATATCAAACCGTCTTTAGGTTTAGTTTACAATAAAAACCTGTTTTGTATGTCTTGCTCGGTTAGTAATTAATTCATAAAGTTATGTAATATATTTGGAATTTTAGAAAATTCTTCATCATTATTTATTTGGACAAGTGTATTTAATTTGAAAAGATGTTTTAGATAGACCTTGGGATAAATGCTGAACAAAAGTTTAAATATTTAATGTTACGTTAAGTTTGGAAGTTTTTATAAATTTTAAAATATTTTTTATGGATTTCAAAGTATTTTTCTTATAAATTTATAACATTAGAATTCCACTAATTTCTATATTAAGAATACAAAGTTACAAATTATATATTATATTGTCGCCCGATAAAAATAAAAATTGAACAAGTTAGATTTAGATAATTACACTTTAAATTAGTTGGAGTTCATTTTCAAAATTAAATCCAATAAACCAATGAGTTGAACTTTATTAAAAAATTTAAGATGACAAAAATACAAAACTATACAATCCATATTAACACGATCCATTGTCGAGTCTAATATATGCCTAATTGGATTTTCTGGTAAGGTGGAGATGAACCCCCACTTTGGCAGTAGAAGAAGCTGAGAGAGTTATGTGAGGAAAAGGGCATCCATCTGATAGCATACTCGCCATTAGGAGCCAAAGTAACACTTCGGGGAATTAACCAGATTTTTGAAGTGCTGAAAGAGATTGCAAATGCCAACGGAAAGACGCTTGCTCAGGTAATTGCTTAAGTTGGTAATTAATCAGAACCTCACTTTGTTGAGTAGTTGGGATTTGGAATGAGCTATTGTATATCGATGTGGTTTTATTTTCTACTTAACCAATCAATCGTTAATTACTCATAATACAAACTGAGATGCTTACTTTGTAATCATTGAATGTAAGATTAATTGTGGAGATTGTTTTGGTGGATGTGAAGGTTTCTTTGCGATGGGTTTACGAGCAAGGAGCAAGTTTATTTGTGAAGAGCTTTAACAAAGAAAGGATGAAAGAAAATCTTGAGATATTTGATTGGAAGTTAATGTTGGAGTATTTGTTGGAGTATTGGCTCTTTAGCCAATGCTATAAGCAATGTGAGGGATCCCACATTGCTCAAATAGAAATACTTGGGACTCCTTTGGGCTTATAAAAGAAGCCAAGTAGGAGAGTTATGAGTGTACCAAATTAAAATATCTTTCAACCCCCTCTATTTATAAGGTCTCACATATAAGACCTCATAGTTTAAGGGCCTTTCATTAAGGACCTTAAAGTTTGTAATATTTGTTTTTCCCTCCTTTGTTTTGGGTATTTGTAGTATTGCCCAATTGTTTGAGTAATTATAGTTTGGCCCAACTATTCGGATAATTACAGTTTAACCCAATAGTTGTGGTATTTATATTGTGGCCCAAAAGTTTGTAATTCTCTTTGAAGATAGTGGAAAGTTTCTTCAGCGGCGCCCGAGGACGTAGGTACTAATACCGAACCTCGTTAAATCCTGGTGTGTATTCTATTTCTGCATTGTGGTTGATTGGTTGCCTCTTTTGTTGCTATTATATTCAAATCTGGCATAGTTGTGTTGTGCATTTTGGGTTATTCTGTTGGTTATCGTTTCCGCTCGTGCATAACAATTGGTATCAGAGCCGAAGGTTTTGGGTAGTTAGTGGCTATTTCTTTGAAGCACTTGCTACTATTCTGGGCTGTTGATTTTGGATTGCTAGTTATTGAATATAATAGTTTGTTGGAGCTTGGTTATTGGTGATTTGTGTATCGAGCTTATTTGTGAGAGGTAGTAATGGCTTCATCGTCTACTGTATCTGAGAAGACAGTGACTGTGACAAATGCAAAAATAGATGTTGAAAAATTTGATGGCCGAAATAATTTCGGCTTATGGCAGAGTGAGGTGTTGGACGGGTTGTATCAGCAGGATTTGGATATTGTTCTGGAAGAAACAAAACCAGAAGATATCAGTGCAAGAGATTGGGACAGGCTGAATATAAAAGCTTGTGGGTTGATTCGCTTTTGCTTGTGTAGAGAACAAAAATATCCGTTCACTAAAGAGACGTCTGCAAGCAAACTGTGGAAGGCGCTGGAAAACAAATATATGAAGAAAAGCAATGAGAATCGGTTGTATCTATTGAAGAGATTGTTTCGTCTCCAGTTGAAACCAGGTACGAGCATCAGTTCTCATATTGATGAGTTTAATAAGTTAATTGCTGATTTGTTAAACTTAGATGAAACATTCAAAGATGAAATTAAGGCTATGCTATTGATTGGCTCACTTCCGGATGAATTAGATCATTTGTGCATTACTCTTATCCATGGAAAGATAAACTGTCTTTTGAAGAAGTTTGTTCTGCTTTGTTGAATTATGAAATTCGTAAGAAAGATCAAAGGGAACATAGGGATGAGTCAGTAGATGCATTGATAGTGAGAGGGCGTAGTCAAAGTAGGAAACCAGGAAAAAGGGGAAAATCTTGGTCGAGGGGTAGATTAGGAAAAGATGAGTGTGCCTTTTGTCGTGAGAAAGGGCATTGGAAGAAAGATTGTCCTAAGTTGAAAAAGAAAGATAAGGGCAAGACTGTTTCTGATGCATGTGTTGTTGAGCGTGAGGATGATAGAGAGTCAGATATATGTCTAGCTGGTCACCTATCCACTTCTGGTTCTGATGAGTGGATTATGGATTCGGGTTGTACTTATCATATGTGTCCACATCGAGATTGGTTCTTTCAGTTTGAAGAGCTTGATTGTGGAGTTGTGTATATGGGCAATGATGATATTTGCCATACTACTGGGATAGGTTCGATCCGATTGAGGAATCATGATGGACTGACTAGAGTTTTGACAGATGTTCGGTATGTGCCGAAGTTGAAGAAGAATCTTATCTCTTTGGGAGCCTTGGAATCTAAAGGCTGTGGTATATCTATTCGAGATGGTATTCTGAGGGTCACTTCAGGCGCTCTTGTGGTATTGAAAGGCACTAGGAGAAACAACTTGTATTACTATAATGGTAGTACAGTTACTGGATCAGCGGCTACGGTTTCTGATAATGATGCAGATTCAGAGATTACGAGACTGTGGCATATGCGTTTGGGACATGCAGGTGAGAAAGCCTTATTCAGTTTGGTGAAACGAGGCTTATTGAAAGGTGCAAAGACCTGCAAGCTGGATTTCTGTGAGCATTGTGTTCTGGGAAAGCAGAAGAGAGTGAAATTTGGCACCGCTATTCATAATACCAAGGGTATTCTTGATTATGTTCACTCAGATGTGTGGGGACCTACTAAAACCGCATCTATGGGAGGTAGGCACTACTTTGTTACTTTTGTTGATGACTTTTCCAGAAGAACTTGGGTGTACTGTTTGAAATCAAAAGATGATGTACTTCGTGTTTTCTTAAATGGAAAAAGATGATTGAGACACAAACTGGCAAGAAGATCAAGCATTTCAGAACAGATAATGGTGGTGAGTATTGCAGTGATCAGTTTTTGAAATTGTGTCAAGATGAAGGTATTGTACGTCATTTTACTGTTAGAGGTACACCACAGCAGAATGGGGTGGCAGAACGCATGAACCGGACATTGCTGGAGAAAGTTCGGTGTATGTTGTCCAATGCTGGGTTGGGCAAAGAGTTTTGGGCTGAGGCTGTGACTTATGCGTGTCATCTCATTAATCGTCTACCATCAGCTGCTATTGGTGATAGAACTCCATTGGAGGTATGGTCTGGACAACCTGTTTCTGATTATGATTCTTTACATGTTTTTGGTTCTACTGCATATTATCATGTGAAAGAATCTAAGCTGGATCCTAGAGCCAAGAAAGCGATTTTCTTGGGATTTGCTTCAGGAGTGAAAGGATATCGTCTATGGTGTCCTAGTTCGAGGAAGATTGTATCCAGTCGAGATGTGACATTTGATGAGTCTTCAATGTTGAAGAAATCAGAAAACCAGACAAAGGTAAATGGTACTCCACAGCAGGTGGAGCATACTCAGCAGCAGGTGGAGTTTGAAACGACGACATTGAACCCAGTTAGATCTGTTGAGATAGATGATGGTACTCCTGTGACAGAGAGAGATTTGGGAGATGATGGTGAGGGTTCTACTCAGGAACCTCAACAGCAACAAGAATCTATTGCAATTGATAGGCCAAGACGTGAGATTCGCAGACCTGCTCGATTTGCTGATATGGTGGCCTATGCACTTCCAATTGTAGATGCTGATGTTCCTTCCACTTATAGAGAGGCAGTCAGATGTTCTGAAGTTGATGAGTGGAAGACAGCTATGAGTGAAGAGATGCAGTCTCTTCAGAAAAATGAAACTTGGGAGCTAGCTCAACTACCGAAGGGTAAAAAGGCAATTGGGTGCAAATGGGTATATGCAAAGAAAGATGGATTTCCTGACAAGAATGACATCCGCTACAAGGCAAGGTTGGTGGCTAAAGGCTACGCTCAGAGGGAAGGAATTGACTACAATGAGGTATTTTCTCCAGTTGTGAAACATTCTTCCATTAGAATTTTATTAGCCTTGGTAGCTCAGATGAATATGGAACTAGTTCAATTGGATGTAAAAACTGCATTTTTACATGGTGACTTGGAAGAGGAAATCTATATGACTCAGCCAGAGGGATTCAGAGTTGCTGGTAAGGAAAACTTGGTTTGTAAACTGAAAAGATCGCTTTATGGTTTGAAGCAATCTCCCAGACAGTGGTATAAGCGATTTGATCGGTTTATGATGGGTCAGAGGTACACAAGAAGCAAATTTGATAATTGTGTGTATTTTCATAGGCTACATGATGGTTCTTTCATTTATCTACTCTTGTATGTTGATGATATGTTGATAGCTTCGACGAATGTCGAAGAAATTGCAAAGTTGAAGACTCGGTTGAATCGAGAGTTTGAGATGAAAGATTTGGGTGAAGCTAAGAAGATTCTAGGCATGGAGATTAGCAGAGATAGAGGGAGAAGCAAGATTTGTTTGACTCAGAAGCAGTATCTGAAGAAGGTATTACAGCAGTTTGGCATTACAGAGCAGTCAAAACCTGTAAGTACCCCACTTGCTCCTCATATGAAGCTCAGTGCATCTTTATCTCCTAGTACAGATGAGGAACGAGAGTATATGTCTCGAGTTCCGTATGCTAATGCAGTTGGTAGCCTGATGTATGCTATGGTATATACAAGACCCGACATTTCACATGCAGTTGGAGTTGTGAGCAGGTATATGCATGATCCTGGTAAAGAACATTGGCAAGCAGTGAAATGGATTCTACGTATTTGTTGAGAACCGTAGATGTTGGCTTAGTCTTTGAGAGAGATGATACATGTGGTCAGTATGCTATTGGTTATGTTGATTCAGATTATGCTGGTGATTTGGATAAACGTCGGTCGACAACCGGTTATGTGTTTACTCTTGCAAGAGCACCAGTGAGTTGGAAGTCTACTTTACAGTCTACAGTGGCTTTGTCTACTACAGAGGCAGAGTATATGGCTATGACAGAGGCTGTGAAGGAAGCTATTTGGTTACAGGGATTGCTGGATGAATTGGGACTTGGGCAGAAGAAGATCACTCTTTATTCTGACAGTCAGAGTGCTATCCACTTAGCGAAGAATCCAGTGTTCCATGTTCGTACGAAGCATATTGATGTTCGGTATCATTTTGTGCGGGAGATCATTGATGAAGGGAGAATCTTACTTGAGAAGATTGGGACTGCCGAGAATCCCGCAGATATGTTGACTAAGGTTGTGACAGCGATCAAGTTCAGTCATTGTTTGGACTTGATCAACATTGTGCCTGTTTGACCGCGCCATTGGGCGCATTTGGAGGCGTTGCTGCTGTGATAGAGAATATGGGAAAAAGAAGAGTATTGTGGTGGATTGGCTAAATCGCCAAGGTGGAGAATTGTTGGAGTATTGGCTCTTTAGCCAATGCTATAAGCAATGTGAGGGATCCCACATTGCTCAAATAGAAATACTTGGGACTCCTTTGGGCTTATAAAAGAAGCCAAGTAGGAGAGTTATGAGTGTACCAAATTAAAATATCTTTCAACCCCCTCTATTTGTAAGGTCTCACATATAAGACCTCATAGTTTAAGGGCCTTTCATTAAGGACCTTAAAGTTTGTAATATTTGTTTTTCCCTCCTTTGTTTTGGGTATTTGTAGTATTGCCCAATTGTTTGAGTAATTATAGTTTGGCCCAACTATTCGGATAATTGCAGTTTAACCCAATAGTTGTGGTATTTATATTGTGGCCCAAAAGTTTGTAATTCTCTTTGAAGATAGTGGAAAGTTTCTTCAGCGGCGTCCGAGGACGTAGGTATTTATACCGAACCTCGTTAAATCCTGGTGTGTATTCTATTTCTGCATTGTGGTTGATTGGTTGCCTCTTTTGTTGCTATTATATTCAAATCTGGCATAGTTGTGTTGTGCATTTTGGGTTATTCTGTTGGTTATCGTTTCCGCTCGTGCATAACAGTTAAGCGCAGAAGATTTACACAAGATTGAACAAATTCCCTAGGCTAGACGAAATCTTGCTGCGTACTACACATCAGAGAACGTTCCTTACAAGCCTGGGGAGGAATTTTGGGACGGAGAAATCTAAGCTCAGTTCAGTATGCATGCAAGCTGTAATTTCTGCAATAATTTGTTATATTGTATTTCTAAAATTGCTTTAAATTTCAAGAGCTTGTGTTGTGTGCATGCCTGAAATGATTGAATAAATCTTACTTGTAAGACATGATGGTCTGCGTTTGTAGTCAACTCACAACCCTGCTTCCGAGCTCAGGCTTTCAACTGCTGAAACTGCCAACTCAGGCTTCCATGAAACAAGAAATCTTGAGGTTTGCATTGAAGATTCCGAACTTGTGAGAGTAGCTGGTGCTGGAGGGAAATCCTATTCCTGAACATGAAGATGGTGGTTCTCTGCTGTGCTGTGTATTTGCGCCTTTTTTTTCTGGGTCTAAGTAATTTGGTTAAACTACAAACAGATTCTGTTAATCTCTTAGATGTTGCTTCTCTCCCAAATTTTCTGAACTTTTTCTGCTTGTCGCCATGCTGATTTGTCTGAAGAAGGGATTGAGACAATTATTAGGATGGTAAAATAACGACAAACAGCAACTGGATCTTCAATTCAGAGCACTATGGGATATTGGTTCGTTTAAACATATCAAAAATGAAAGGAAGCACATTGTTGCTCAAATGTGTAAAGTTTGAACAAAGCTTTAATGTTAAAAAAAAAAAAAAAAAAAAAAAAAAATCTCATCAATAACCGCGAGGTTTTGTTTTCCGACTCCTTGACTTGGGTTTCTGTCTCATTTGGGTGGAAGCCAAATTGGGCTAATTAAACACAAAAGATCACGAATTAAAAAAAAAAAAAAAAAGAGTAAAGAGACAAAAGGTACAGTGGTGGGCTCATGCTCGGGTGAATGGAGCCAATGAGATTGATTTTTGAGAGAGAAAGAGATGATGACCGAGTGCGAGAGAATTTGGTATTTAAACTTAAAGCTTATAATCAAGTGGACAAATTAACTCCAAATCAGTTCAAATTCGAAGGAATGAGCCTTGACAACATTCTCTTCACATCTATTGGTTTATTTTTTTGATTTACGCTCTCTTTTATTAATTTCTTAAAACCATTTTTAGGAACACCAAACTTACTTTTTTGTAAAAATTATTCGTAAAATCTATCATTTGATGATGAGATTATGCTCTTAAGTTAAGATATTTATTCTTGATATTTGTGTATTTCCCATTTTATATTGTTGATGTGAATTTTATATACCCATTATTGCATTAGTGAAAAATTTGATATCTGACTATGATCTCATAGTTTTTTTCTTGCACGTAAAAATTTGATGTTCTTGGTTTGTGGTTGATTTAATTGAGATTTTATTTGCCCTATTGTTTTAATGATTATCGATTTGTTTGCTAGCTCATTTAATTGCACAAGAGGAAAAAAGTTTGATTGTTCGGCTACGTTATTATTATTAATTTGTATTTGTGACATACTTTTTCTAAAAAAGTGTATCACACAAATACCTACAAAATAATCTATGGCTCTAATACCACTTTGTTAGAAGAGGTATACAAATACAAATCAATAACATTAACGTAAAAGAACAAACTTTTTCTCTGTCTTTGTGTAATTAAATGAGTTAATAAACCAATCAACAATCCCAAACAAAAAGGCAACTAAAATCTTAACAAAATCAATAATCACTACAAATTAAAAAGACCAAATTTTTACGTGAAGGATTTGTAAAATAACGAGAAAAACCATGGGATTGTAATTCCATATCAAATCTTCCATTAACGCAATAATGACTATATAAAGTTCATCTGACCAATACAACATGAAAGATACAAAACATCAACAATAAACATCTTGGCTCAACAAAACAATCTTATCATCGAATGATAAAATCCACAAGCAATTTCAATAAAAAGTAAGTTTAATGCTCTTAACAATGGGTCTAAAAAATTAAACAAAACAAAGATTAATTGAAAAATTTGAACCGATAGATTTAAAAAGATGATGCAAAGTTTCACTCCTCCAATTTAGAGTAAAATCGGAGACCATTTGACCACTCGACGACGCGGATCAAGCTTGAAAACCTTACACCCAATTTCTCTCTTAAGCTCTCGGCTGCACCTCTTTTTCTTTCCTTTCCATTCACTGTTTCACCGACTTCACTTTACTTTTTGCTCTTTTTTTTTGTTTTAATTATTCTTTCATTTCATTTCAGGGCTCCATTCTTAAAAGAACTGGGCTAAAGCCCATATTTGGCTCCTATCTAAACATGAGGCGGAAAAGCCTAACACTCAAATCGATCCTCGATTGAAAACATATAAAGTAAATAAATCATATAAAAACAAAAATCCTTTTAGTAACTTAATTGGCTCGGCAATTGGCTAGGCGCCAGGCTTCCAACCAGCAATATAACATGAGATCCTCAACTCTAGAAGTATGAAATATTAAACATGGACAATAAAGTATAGGAGATTCCCTCATAACTAAGAAAAAAAAAATCTATGGATTATATTTTTCTTCCATTTTTACGAGTTACCAGGATTTCTTCGCATAAGCTATCAAACATACAGAGTCGGGGAATGTTTAATATTAATCCCCCATTCAAGGTACAAGGTGATTCAATATGGTACAAGGGCTCATAACAAACCTGTATGCCGAGCAGAGAAAGGCCCCAATGCTTTCTTCGCTGTTATTACTTTGCTAACCAACAATTTCCACCTGGCTTCATCTTTCTTGGTCTGTTGCAGCATTTTTTCCTTGAAATGCCTGGCAATAGGTCAACAGAGAGTGTTATAACCACCGCCAAATATTAAACAATTTTTATCTAATTTCATTGTCTTCTTCGTTGAAGATAAAACAATTTCACTTACCACAGACAATCCAACTGACAAAATTAAAAATGGATCAACTTTCGGTTCACAGAAACGAATGACCCTGAACAAAATTGGCAGAACTTTGAATCTAGAGAAATAACTAGCCTCTATTCCTAAGTTTGGTCTCATTTCTGGCAATGACTTTAAACAGTTTGAGTAAGGAAACAGACAGGTTATGCTCTTACATGTCATCCAGACCAAACTTCTAGCATGCAGATGCAAGGACACATGAGCATGAAGTGCAAGCTTCATCTTACCTACAAAGAGGAACCTTGCATAGATCAGGCTCTTCACACATTCGAGAATGTAGTTCAAGCAGCTGCCACATACGCTTGCAGTGAACACATCCACCAGGAACCCGAGTTTTACAATTGGAGAAATGACGGACTAAAGCCTCAAGCCCTTTGCAAGCTGGAAAATTGCAGGGAACCTGGCTTGTTTTCAGCACTTTGTCACGAGGCCCAATTGTCCTACATCCATCTTTGCATATGTGAAGAAGTGCTTCCATTGCCTCGTGCAGTTGCAAATATACCTTTCTCTCTTCCATTTTCCTCACTCTCTCTTGTTTTCTCTGAAAACAAAGTGAATCTACAATTAAACTAGATAAAATGGGTGTTGACTTGTCAAAAATTATATGATACCAAATTCATCTAACCGGCTCAATAAATGTAAGTTAAAAACGCAAGTGTTTAAGCATAAAGTAATACCCATGCCCTCTGTAACAAATAAATCTCACGAGCCAACAGTTTTGTAATGGGCAGACTAATGAAATGGTCCATTTGCACTATAATTATACTTGAAACTGTATTCAACAACGTAAAAATTTAAGGGATTCCTAGGCATAACAAATAGATACATGCTATTTTGGGATAAAGTTGGAAATTTTCTCACATATCCAATAAAGTCAACTTTCCGCTATGACCATGCTCTGACAAACTCATCAATTACAAATAATCAAATTGGAGATGCCCTGCCAATAGGATCTAGATATTCTCAGGCAGCACCCAGCAGATAACTAGTAGCTAGTGAAACATTTTCCACAAATTGAATTGACAAAATTTCATGATCAATGAAAAGACACAAAAATTAACATAGTTGAGGTTTATTTCATAGTTGAGGTTTTCACAATGTGCATTTGTTGCACGTTGCCAAAAGGTGGATTTTGCATACTATGCACATGTAGCGAAATGCCTGTTGTGAAGCCCATTCTTGTTCTAGTGCTCCTAACTTATAAAAAATATTAAATGGAATAAAATTATCATGATTTTAATAAAAAAAATTACTCTTTAAACATTGATGTTGGTGATCTTTGTAAATTTAAAATTTATCTTTTTTTTTCTCAATTACCTATATATATGTCTTTAAATCATAGAAAACTTAAAAAAACAAGTATTGTTTGATTAAAATCCCCACGACTTTTCACACTTACAGTTTTTCTTGTGAATTTAGTGTCCTTAATTGTGGACAACTATTATTTGGTTTATTGTTCAATTATAAATTGTTGCTTGTATGTAATCTGTTAGTATATTTTTTCGAACATCTATTTTGATCACACAAAAAGATAAAAGCTTTTTATGGTGCATTGTCATATCTTATAACTTGATGTTTGGGTCAAGACAAGGAGAGAATTTCACATATACATATATAACTTTATCTTAGAGTTAGAGTTAAAATACAGGAACTAAGGTGAAAAACCAGCTGCCATGTACTTTAATAGTCTCTCGAAATTCAAACAGAACTTGGTAAGTGATGTATAACTGGTTTACAAAACCAGGCGATACTCTATATATTCACAAAATGTAATTTTACCTGTAAGGCTCAGTTTCATAGCTACTCTAAACTCCTGTAACAATATTCTAAAAATAATAATTCTATGTATACAACCAATTTATACAACCTAAATTATGCAAATTGACTTTGTATATATAAAGTTATAGGATAAGTTAATTCCACTTTATTTATTAAATAATTTTTTATTCATTTTTTATTTTATACATCAGTGAATTTATTCTATGTTAGGTTGTATGAGTTAGATTATACAATTTGGTTATATACCTAATATTGCTCTTCTAAAAATCAATATGGTTACAACAAGTCATCAATCTATAGTAAGAATTTATTAATTGTAGCACATTTGTTTGAAAATTAAGGGCATTCGCAACAAACTTAAGAACTCAAATTATCACGTTATAAGCAGAATTGACAGTCGTGGTGGATGACCATTTCAATTTATAGCCGATGTGATGAAAGTTAGTAGTTTTACTTCACTAACACTATGCAACATAAAATATAAAGTATAGACAATAAAGGTGAATAGTGACAAGCACATGCATGCAGTAGCAGTACCATAAACAATTACGTACATGTTGTACACAATATATTAATTTAATATATTCTCAATGCACTAAAAAGATATTAATATATACATATTGAAATTGGTTTCAGCCGAAAATTATATTGAAAAATGTCATGCCTTAATTACTCTCTATTTGTCTTTGTATCTAAAATATCTTAACTTGACTAGAATCTCTTACATGAAACACAACCTAAACGTTGTAGGTTTTTAAGATTTAATGTACCTCTTTACTTAAAATATGAAATCACTGGCATATCTGAGTCCGATTAACATTTGCATGACTTTCTCTTTTTTCTCACATTTTAAGTTATGTAAAAAGAAAAAACATGATTTGGGCGTGAAGACAACGAGAGAATTTTCATGCAAGCCTTCATAGTACAAAATTCATGCATCTATAGTAACAAATTATTGTGGTACATGTTTGCAAACTTACTGACCTTTAATTATCACCTGGTAGAAACTTTTAAATTTCCAGCGGGCTTGAAAGTCTTTGTGGTGGGTCTCCATTTTGTTTTATAGCAACTGTTTAAATTCACACCACACAACACCTCGATTACTTTGGTAAGCCGAGGAGCCAAGGAGCTAACCTCCCCGGGGGCAAATTTTAAGGCAAATAAGGTGAACCTCAAGTACATTTGTAGACCAAACCACCCTATCAGTTTCTGCGCTGAGTGTCTCCGAGCCTAGCTACAATACATTTCATAATACTTTTAGTTTTCCCCTTAGATTCGTCTTTTAATAAAAGCCAGTACATATTTACAGGTCTCCATGTTGTTTTATAGCAGTTGAAACATGCAATGACTTTTATTAAACATTAAATTGTCGCATTAATAAGCAGTCAACTTAACCTAAGAAACCAAATAGTAGGGTTATTTGAGGCTAATTCTAAAATTTGTAAACATTTATATATTTCGGTGAAATCTTATGGTCATTCATAAAATTCTCTCTCTATCAAAATATGAAAGATAAAAAAGAATATAAATGATTTTAACTATTCATTATTAATAAAATTTACATAACAGAAAATTAGGAAAAGCTTAGAAATAAAGCTCGAGAGAAGAGGACCCTAATTCTTTCCAAAGCTCTACTTCTTCATTAATTACTTGCAAGTAATGATGTTTGCTCCCCTTGGGTTTATCACCACTTTTGGAAGATATTTACGTTACGTTCGGGTTTGGTGCGCTGAATATGGGCGGGGGTTAGTGCAATGTCTTCTTAAATCTCTTTTACAGGAAACTATCATCCGACTCCCTATTATTTTCAAAATGATATTTCAATTTACTAATAATTAAAAATGGAAAAAAAAATTATTGCTAATGTGCACCAAATATAATGACACATTACAACAAATCAAATCACAAATTTATTAAAAGATCTATATTTACTAAAAATATATAGCAAACTTTTAGGAAGAAAAGATCCTTCTTCTTTCTCCACCCACCCCAGTTCCTTCGTATTTCTCCGTAAAATAAACCAAAAAAAAAAATCCTTCTCTCTTCCAATCATGAAAAAACATAAATATCAGATTTAGTTCTTATGTCAAATTTGACACATAATCAAACCATAAAGCACCAAACACAAATGAAAAATAAGGAATAGCATTAAGAGTTTTCCTCAAATTCAAACACGCCAATTATTGTGACTCTTCCCTCCACAGGCAATTGAGCTTTTTTCTCTGTGCTTCTCGTTTTCGGATTTGCATTTTCATTACTTTAATTAGAGTTTTTTTTTTTTTTTTGCTTCTTTATTTTTTCAAGCTTTCGTTCTTGTATAAATTATGGATTTTGAGTTTAAGGTTTGTGTTAGTTTTGAATCTGAGATTCGGTAGTGGAGGTGTTTGTTTCGTGAGAAAGACAAAGGAAAATAGATCGGAGAATTTAATTGAATTTATTTGAGGGCATAAAAGACTTTTCATTATTTACTGTTATGTTCCGTAGAAAATCGTTAACAATTGACGGTTTTTACAAGTCAGGGGTTCTCTGATATTTTATAAAATAAATAGGATCCTGACATTTTTCCTCTTTTTATTACTTTTCATGTGTGAAGCTTTCCTTCAAATGTCTTAGATTGAGTGTGGGCTTGAAACCAAATCCAGTCCCTTCACCAAAATAATACAATACATCCATCTGTAATAACGAATTATTTGTATTACCTACATATTTGAAAGAATAATGTTATATTTATAACTAACTTCTTTCAGTTTGAGTTAACAAAAATTTACTAGAAAAATAAAAAAATGAATAAGAAAAGTTATAATATATAATATAATAATTATATCTACAATATGATTTTACCAAACTCAAATTATAGATTATAGATGTACTCCAGGTCCAGATGGTGGGTTGAAAGTCGTTCTGGTGGGTCTCCATTTTTTTCAATTATAGTAGTTGTTTTAATTCACACCACACAAAATAGCCTATAAAGTATAAATAGTAAACTTGACATTGGAGGGATACTTGGGCCTTTATTAAATTTGAACCTGAATATTCATTTGTGTTGTCTAAGGATTTGATCCAACGTGATTGAATTAAGACCCATTTGAACACAAGAGACTTCTTGAATTTGATTGGGTCTATTAAGGTAAGTTTCACAAAAGTAGACACCAACATAGGTTAAGGATTTTTAAACATAAAATTTGTAACATAAAAACGTAACGGGATTTCGCAAACTTAATTATTGGTTTAGTAATGTATTTGGCTAATACTATGAATATGATATGACTCCATTTGAGACACATTTTTGAGATAGAACAGTTAATAAAATTCAAAATAGAATAGCAAACGTCTAACATTATTGATATTAAGTCAACAACTCTATGCATCTTAGATTAAAGTTAGATTAATCACTATTAGAGAATAAGAGATCTTGCAAGTCTTGAAAAAATGGTGACCACTCCATCGGCAACCTTATCATTCACAGGCAAAACCATTCCTCTTGTAGGCTTCGGCACAGCCGAATTTCCGTTCAACTCAACACAAACCATAAAAGAATCTGCTCTCCATGCAATTCGACTCGGCTACAGACACTTTGATACTGCTGCACTTTACGAGTGTGAGCAATCTCTTGGCGAAGCAATAGCAGAAGCATTACATATTGGCCTCATCAAATCACGGGATGAGCTTTTTATTACTTCAAAGCTTTGGGGCAACAGCGCACACCCTGGCCTTGTTGTCCCTGCATTACAAAAGAGTCTCAAGTAATAATTGGTGCTAAAATTATACTTTGCTCCTAAATAAAAATCTCTTTTAGTGTTTTTATTAATTAATATTTGTTGAATATGTACAGGAATCTAGGTTGGCGTACTTGGATCTCTATCTCCTTCATTTTCCTGGAGGCATGAGACCGAGGACGAGGTTGGCCTTCAATTTGAGAAAGAAACTATTGTTCCAATGGCGTTGGAGTCTGTTTGGGAGGATACGGAGAAGTGTCAAAAGCTTGGCTTTACCAAAACCACAGGAGTTAGCAAATTCTCATGCAAGAAGCCTGAGAAGTTACTTGCCACCGCAAAAATCCCTCCTGCTGTCAATCAAGTAATTTCCAACCAAAAAAATAATTAATTAATTAATTAAGATACTTGCATTGCTTAAAAAAGATAGACAGTGAATATACATATATGCTAGTCTTAACAGCAATTTCTATAAAAGTTGACACGAAATGGACCACTCAACACAATAACAAAATGTCCAATATCAAACCGTCTTTAGGTTTAGTTTATAATAAAAACCTGTTTTGTATGTCTTGCTCGGTTAGTAATTAATTCATAAAGTTATGTAATATATTTGGAATTTTAGAAAATTCTTCATCATTATTTATTTGGACAAGTGTATTTAATTTGAAAAGATGTTTTAGATAGACCTTGGGATAAATGCTGAACAAAAGTTTAAATATTTAATGTCACGTTAAGTTTGGAAGTTTTTATAAATTTTAAAATATTTTTTATGGATTTCAAAGTATTTTTCTTATAAATTTATAACATTAGAATTCCACTAATTTCTATATTAAGAATACAAAGTTACAAATTATATATTATATTGTCGCCCGATAAAAATAAAAATTGAACTAGTTAGATTTAGATAATTACACTTTAAATTAGTCGGAGTTCATTTTCAAAATTAAATCCAATAAACCAATGAGTTGAACTTTATTAAAAACTTTAAGATGACAAAAATACAAAACTATACAATCCATATTAACACGATCCATTGTCGTGTCTAATACATGCCTAATTGGATTTTCTGGTAAGGTGGAGATGAACCCCCACTTTGGCAGTAGAAGAAGCTGAGAGAGTTATGTGAGGAAAAGGGCATCCATATGATAGCATACTCGCCATTAGGAGCCAAAGTAACACTTCGGGGAATTAACCAGATTTTTGAAGTGCTGAAAGAGATTGCAAATGCCAACGGATTGCTTAAGTTGGTAATTAATCAGAACCTCACTTTGTTGAGTAGTTGGGATTTGGAATGAGCTATTGTATATCGATGTGGTTTTATTTTCTACTTAACCAATCAATCGTTAATTACTCATAATACAAACTGAGATGCTTACTTTGTAATCATTGAATGGAAGATTAATTCTGGAGATTGTTTTGGTGGATGTGAAGGTTTCTTTGCGATGGGTTTACGAGCAAGGAGCAAGTTTATTTGTGAAGAGCTTTAACAAAGAAAGGATGAAAGAAAATCTTGAGATACTTCATTGGAAGTTAAGCGCAGAAGATTTACACAAGATTGAACAAATTCCCTAGGCTAGACGAAATCTTGCTGCGTACTACATATCAGAGAACGTTCCTTACAAGCCTGTAGAGGAATTTTGGGACGGAGAAATCTAAGCTCAGTTCAGTATGCATGCAAGCTGTAATTTCTGCAATAATTTGTTATATTGTATATCTAAAATTGCTTTAAATTTCAAGAGCTTGTGTTGTGTGCATGCCTGAAATGATTGAATAAATCTTACTTGTAAGACATGCTGGTCTGCGTTTGTAGTCAACTCACAACCCTGCTTCCGAGCTCAGGCTTTCAACTGCTGAAACTGCCAACTCAGGCTTCCATGAAACAAGAAATCTTGAGGTTTGCATTGAAGATTCCGAACTTGTGAGAGTAGCTGGTGCTGGAGGGAAATCCTATTCCTGAACATGAAGATGGTGGTTCTCTGCTGTGCTGTGTATTTGCGCCTTTTTTTTTCTGGGTCTAAGTAATTTGGTTAAACTACAAACAGATTCTGTTAATGTCTTAGATGTTGCTTCTCTCCCAAATTTTCTGAACTTTTTCTGCTTGTAGCCATGCTGGTTTGTCTGAAGAAGGGATTGAGACAATTATTAGGATGGTAAAATAACTACAAACAGCAACTGGATCTTCAATTCAGAGCACTATGGGATATTGGTTCGTTTAAACATATCAAAAATGAAAGGAAGCACATTGTTGCTCAAATGTGTCAAGTTTGAACAAACCTTTAACGTAAAAAAATAAAATAAAATAAAATAAAATAAAATTCTCATCAATAACCGCGAGGTTTTGTTTTCCGACTCCTTGACTTGGGATTCTGTCTCATTTGGATAGAAGCCAAATTGGGCTTAGTCCAAATAATTAAACACAAAAGATCACGAATTAAAAAAAAAAAAAAAAAGGAGTAAAGAGACAAAAGGTGCAGTGGTGGGCTCATGCTCGGGTGAATGGAGCCAATGAGATTGATTTTTGAGAGAAAAGAGAGGATGACCGAGTGCGAGAGAATTTGGTATTTAAACTTAAAGCTTATAATCAAGTGGACAAATTAACTCCAAATCAGTTCAAATTCGAAGGAATGAGCGTTGACAACATCCTCTTCACATCTATTGGTTTATTTTTTTTGATTTACGCTCTCTTTTATTAATTTCTTAAAACAATTTTTAGGAACACCAAACTTACTTTTTTGTAGAAATTGTTTGTAAAATCTATCATTTTATGATGAGATTATGCTCTCAAGTTAAGATATTTATTCTTGATATTTGTTTATTTCCCATTTTATATTGTTGATGTGAATTTTATATACCCATTATTGCATTATTGAAAAATTTGATATCGGACTATGATCTCATAGTTTTTTTCTTGCACGTAAAAATTTGATGTTCTTGGTTTGTGATTGATTTAATTGAGATTTTACTTGCCCTATTGTTTTAATGATTATCGATTTGTTTGCTAGCTCATTTAATTGCACAAGAGGAGGAAAAAAGTTTGATTGTTCGGCTACGTAATTGTTATTAGTTTGTATTTGTGACATACTTTTTCTAAAAAAGTGTATCACACAAATACCTACAAAATAATCTATGGCTCTAATACCACTTTGTTAGAAGAGGTAGACAAATACAAATCAATAACATTAACGTAAAAGAACAAACTTTTTCTCTGTCTTTGTGTAATTAAATGAGTTAATAAACCAATCAACAATCCCAAACAAAAAGGCAACTAAAATCTTAACAAAATCAACAACCACTACAAATTAAAAAGACCAAATTTTTACGTTAAGGATTTGTAAAATAACGAGAAAACCATGGGATTGTAATTCCATATCAAATCTTCTATTAACGCAATAATGACTATATAAAGTTCATCTGACCAATACAACATGAAAGATACAAAACATCAACAATAAACATCTTGGCTCAACAAAACAATCTTATCATCGAATGATAAAATCCACAAGCAATTTCAATAAAAAGTAAGTTTAATGCTCTTAACAATGGGTCTAAAAAATTAAACAAAACAAAGATTAATTGAAAAATTTGAACCGATAGATTTAAAAAGATGATGCAAAGTTTCACTCCTCCAATTTAGAGTAAAATCGGAGACCATTTGACCACTCGACGACGCGGATCAAGCTTGAAAACCTTACACCCAATTTCTCTCTTGAGCTCTCGGCTGCACCTCTTTTTCTTTCCTTTCCATTCACTGTTTCACCTACTTCACTTTACTTTTTGCTCCTTTTTTTTTGTTTTAATTATTCTTTCATTTCATTTCAGGGCTTCATTCTTAAAAGAATTGGGCTAAAGCCCATATTTGGCTCCTATCTAAACATGAGGCGGAAAAGCCTAACACTTAAATCGATCCTCGATTGAAAACATATAAAGTAAATAAATCACACAAAAACAAAAATCCTTTTAGTAACTTAATTGATCCGGCAATTGGCTAGGCGCCAGGCTTCCAACCAGCAATATAACATAAGATCCTCAACTCTAGAAGTATGAAATATTAAACATGGACAATAAAGTATAGGAGATTCCCTCATAACTAAGAAAAAAAAAATCTATGGATTATATTTTTCTTCCATTTTTTACAAGTTACCAGGATTTCTTCGCATAAGCTATCAAACATACAGAGTCGGGGAATGTTTAATATTAATCCCCCATTCAAGGTACAAGGTGATTCAATATGGTACAAGGGCTCATAACAAACCTGTATGCCGAGCAGTGAAAGGCCCCAATGCTTTCTTCGCTGTTATTACTTTGCTAACCAACAATTTCCACTTGGCTTCATCTTTCTTGGTCTGTTGCAGCATTTTTTCCTTGAAATGCCTGGCAATAGGTCAACAGAGAGTGTTATAGCCACCGCCAAATATTAAACAATTTTTATCTAATTTCATTGTCTTCTTCGTTGAAGATAAAACAATTTCACTTACCACAGACAATCCAACTGACAAAACTAAAAATGGATCAACTTTCGGTTCACAGAAACGAATGACCCTGAACAAAATTGGCAGAACTTTGAATCTAGAGAAATAACTAGCCTCTATTCCTAAGTTTGGTCTCATTTCTGGCAATGACTTTAAACAGTTTGAGTAAGGAAACAGACAGGTTATGCTCTTACATGTCATCCAGACCAAACTTCTAACATGCATATGCAAGGACACATGAGCATGAAGTGCAAGCTTCATCTTACCTACAAAGAGGAACCTTGCATAGATCAGGCTCTTCACACATTCGAGAATGTAGTTCAAGCAGCTGCCACATACGCTTGCAGTGAACACATCCACCAGGGACCCGAGTTTTACAATTGGAGAAATGACGGACTAAAGCCTCAAGCCCTTTGCAAGCTGGAAAATTGCAGGGAACCTGGCTTGTTTTCAGCACTTTGTCACGAGGCCCAATTGTCCTACATCCATCTTTGCATATGTGAAGAAGTGCTTCCATTGCCTCGTGCAGTTGCAAATATACCTTTCTCTCTTCCATTTTCCTCACTCTTTCTTGTTTTCTCTGAAAACAAAGTGAATCTACAATTAAACCAGATAAAATGGGTGTTGACTTGTCAAAAATTATATGATACCAAATTCATCTAACCGGCTCAATAAATGTAAGTTAAAAACGCAAGTGTTTAAGCATAAAGTAATACCCATGCCCTCTGTAACAAATAAATCTCACGAGCCAACAGCTTTTGTAACGGGCAGACTAATGAAATGGTCCATTTGCACTATAATTATACTTGAAACTGTATTCAACAACGTAATGGGCAGACTAATGAAATTTAAGGGATTCCTAGGCATTAGATACATGCTATTTTGGGATAAAGTTGGAAATTTTCTCACATATCCAATAAAGTCAACTTTCCACTATGAACATGCTCTCACAAACTCATCAATTACAAATAATCAAATTGGAGATCCCCTGCCAATAGGATCTAGATATTCTCAGGCAGCACCCAGCAGATAACTAGTAGCTAGTGAAACATTTTCCGCAAATTGAATTGACAAAATTTCATGATCAATGAAAAGACACAAAAATTCCACCTCAAGCACAGAGAAATGAACATGTGACTGCCATCACAACATATCTAGAATAAATTCAAATCCACATTGTTATCAATATAACAAATCTATATGAATTGATCCAATTCAAGGTGAGGAACTGACTTACAGAGTCTTCTTCCACCATGGACTCTACAAGCTCTTGTTCAAGAGCAGGATTAGCCCGCTTCATTACTCTCCAACCTTCAGTTGAAGATATAGATTTGAAGTCCTTCACAACCATACGAACACATATGAAGGAGAGCCTTGGCACATCACAGCTCCTTGCTAACTGAAGCACATCTATCACATTTTCTTTGGTCACCAAGCCATGCTCCAAAACTTCAACACAAACTCTTTTCAGTTGCGGAACTAAGTAGAAGTGTGATAAAGCCAACAAAGGGAGGACAAACTTCTTCAATTCTTCCTCCTCATAACTGCATTAGGATATCAGAGGATGGAAAGTCTAACAATTTAAACCGGAGTAGACAAAATGCAGAAAAATAATTAAAAGCCAACTTGTTCTACCCAAACTGGAACTTAAGCAATTATCATTTATAAGGCCCATCAATAAAATAAAAACTCTGCTTCAAAAAAATCACATAAACCATGCAAGACTACAACTTTCATCCATACTAAAGCTCCTTCATCTATGTAAAAATAACAGTTACGTATATCCTATTGACCAATCTTCAAGGACTCCATATACCAGAGGGATCAGTCACCGGAATTTCTGGTCCATACACTGGGTGCACCTTTGATTGGAAAATCTAGATATTGTGATATCAGTTTAACTAGATATTCATCAATTTAGGCAATTAAGGTAATGACACAACGATACAAAGAGAATGGTTTGCAAGACAGGTCAGCTGGTCAATGAAATTTATTATCCCAAGTCTAATTCCCAAAAGCTTTTATGTTTCAGGCAGTATCTAATCGTAGAGGAGGCAGACAACAATATTAACTTCACTGACCAAGAAATTATAATTATGATTTTAATTCGACAGAGTGATGCACTACTATATGCCCTGTAGTCAATTGTACAGTACTAGAACATTTACACATTAGTCAACTTCCAGTACCATTCAGAATAATTATAGAAGACAAAGATGGGGAAATATCATACTAAAGGTGTAACAGAGATATATTGCAACTGAAGCATTAAAAAATGAAGCATGGATAACATATAAAATCAACATACCAGGATGAATAAAGAAAACGAATAAATGTATAGACAGCTTCACAAGGTACTCCAAGAATTTTGATATATCTAATACCCTTCTTTAGTTTCGCCTGCTGCAGAACATTACCCAGCACTGGTGAGGCAACACTCTGCACAAGCAATTATTCCAACTTCAGGGAATTGGCATAACTAATACAAGTGGCCCACAGCAACATTTATCCCCATCAATAAACAAAACAGATAACAACTTCAAGCTGACCCTTTATGAAGCCATGAAATAATCTATTTAACTTCCCCACTTACTCAATTTAATTTAAATTTCTTTAAATTACTAAAGTAGTGATCAATGACAAAAATTGGTTTAGCTTTAATTTGGCGCAAGTCAAAGTTCAACTCACCAGAATACTGGAATGGGCTGGTATAAATGATCTATTCTCTGTGACAACATAAACATCCGCACCATGTCCTTCCCTGAAAAGTTTATCCCATGTTTCTTTCGTTTCCTTCGGAACCAAGCTACAATCTACAAATCTCTTGGGATATTTTGCTTGTGGACAGGATTTATCAGGAAGAGGAGGTGGTTCAGGAATACTAAAGTTACAGGATACAGAAGATGTAGGAGCTTCCTGCACATGTAAAATATCAGCCGCATTACCCTCCTCTACACATACATTGAATGATCCACAAAAGGATTCATGAGCAGAACAAAGCCAGGGTGACACAAGATCTGGCGAAGCCATCAACTTTCAAGATATCTGTATAATCAATATAAAATCTTGCTAGATGATCTGCATTATGAAAAGATAAAATAAACCACAAAGCAAATAATAAAACACAGGCAACAATCCACACTGCCAAAAATCAAAACATACAAAACATGAAAACAATTTGAGAAACCATAATGAGCACGGTAGTTCTTACACAACACAAATGCAACAGTAAACATATGCCAAAAGTATATCCAAGTATATAAACAAAAGTCTGAAAGGAATCCGAAGGTTGCATTATAACATCAAAACTCTATCCCAGAAGTTAAGTCAACTTATATTCATAAACAAATAAGAAACTTAACACAATCAAACATGTACAGAATCAATACCAACTTCAACTCAATTGCCATAAAAACCATCCACAAAGTTATCCATTCACCAATCCATCAAAGACCCAGCTGCCAAATTGATGAAAAGCGCTCTTGCATTAAATCTAACACTTACCCGGTTCACATACATGGAAGTAAACATCAATAAAAGCACTTACACATGCAAAAGCTTTCAAGCTTTAAACTTTATTCAACTCTCCCATTTATTATATTCCTGGCATACCACGTGTTACATCATGAAAAGTCCAAAACTATAAAATATTAATTAAAAAATAAATAAATAAACAATCATGATCCATTTAGAATTAAAATAATACAAATAAACAAATAAATAAATTACCTTTGAACAAAACAGTCCACTCCTCGATAATTAAAAAATATTCAAATTCCAGATTTGCAGAATCTATGGTGTTCATGAAACTAGACTATGTATATAACTGGATAACCTGAAAAAAAAAATAATAAATTGAATGAAAATTGTAATCAACCTAAAAATCAAAACTTGGTAGATTCTTGACGAAAATTTAAATAAGAAAAAGGTGGGATTTTCTTCTCACGGAAGGTCAAGCTGGACGCTTCGCGTCAAAGCATTCAATGAACTATAACTAGAAAAATAAACAAACAATTAATTAATTAATTAATTAATGAAGGAGCTGGAGCTGGAGCTGAGAGAGAGAAGGTTGTGGAGAGTTAATTGAATGTTTTGAGGAGAGATTGAAGGTACCTTGAATGGGAGGAGATGATGACGTGGAGAGAGATCGAAGGGAAGAGAGTGGAGAACGGGGTAACAAAGAGCTTGAAAACGATGGCGTTTAGAGAGAACGGCGGTGGCAGTAGAAAGAAAAAGAGGGAGGGAAATATGGGAAAATGGTGGGCAGGAGAGACCGGTTTTTTTATGGCATGTTTGGTGAAGGTTGTTACTGTTATCCGTTGTTTGTCTTTTTACAATTTTTAAAAACGATATGATATTTTTGTATCATATTTCGCGATAAATTAAAAACTCGTTTAAGTGAAGCAACTGAGTAAGTGGCGCCGACAGTTGTTTCATATTTTGGGGCGCTACACTTGTCAACCCAAATGTTTTGTCAAGTAATAAATATTTTCATCATCTACGTTTCGAGGTAACATTCTTCTTTTAATTTTTAGTAAAGTAGCATATAAATTTTTAATTTTTAAATATCATTAATTTATTTATTAAATATATTATAAAAAGATAATTTTACTCTTATTTATATTATAAGATTTTTTATTTATTTCTCTTTATAAAGAAAATAAATTTTAAAAATACCAATAAGACTCAAATTTCATATTTTTTAAAATTTAATAGAAAATGATTTGTATAAATGGTTTATGAAAAGGGATTTTTTAAAAATAAAAATTAAAAAGAAAACGGTTTATAGATACATGAAAATGGTAATCTAACTGATTTTCTTACTAATTTTTATTTTTTTTAAATTTATATTTTTTAAAAATAAAAATTACAAAGAAAATTGTTTGTAAACAAACCATTTTAAAAAATAATTTGTAAATAAAAATTAATGTTTTAAAATTTTTATCTATTATAAAGAAAAATAAATAAATAAACCATATAATACAAATAAGGACAAAATTATCTTCCTCTAATATGTTTAACGGATAGATTAACGGTATTTGAAAATTAGAGACCTGTATGCTACTTCGTTGAAGGTTGGGGGAAAAGTATTACTTCATCCAAACGTCGGGGGTGACACTATTAATTACTCATGTTTTATCCACACCTTAACTTTGATAAAAATAAATAAATAAAAATAATAATACTAAAATACTTATTAGAGAAAAATTACATTTGTCCTTTTTATCATAAATTAGATTTATTAAATAAAGCAAGCTTTCTATATAAAATTTCAAAAAAAAAATTACATCAATCATGAAGAATAAAAAGACCATTATAGAAAATACTTTCTTTTCTTTTTTTATTAGCTACATTAGTTCTCAAAGAGAGATCAATGTTATAGTAAATACTTTATCAATTTGTTTTCGAATTAGCATCTTAAATTTTGAAGAAATATTTTTTTCAAACAAATACTAATATTATACTCAATTAAATTTAATAAAAATATAAATAAAATTTTTTGTTTATTATTTTCTAATTTATGTAGAATATTACTTTTGTTTATTTATTAGCCACCCACGTGGTTAAAAGCAAACTAAAAGAGTTAAAACTCTTTTTTAAGTTTCACTAAAAATTCGAATTTTGTAGAACACACCATTATATAAGGCACTTGCTCGAGTTGAGTTTTAGGAGTCCATCCCAAATAAATCAAATCCCTTCTTATTCTTATTTGGGAAGATTTGAATTTTGAAGTGTGTTTCTAATGCATAATTTTTAATATAGAGAAATATTTATTATTATTATTTTTAATCTTGAAGGTACAAGTAAAATTTTGAACAAATTATTTTAGTTTCTCTTCTTTAAATAAAGAAAGAGTTATTATATTTTGTAGATTTAAAATTTTTTAAGATGTCCAACACATATTGAGATGATTTTTATAACTAAAACACTAAAAGAAAGAGGAGTGAGACTTTTTTTTTAATCTTTCTCTTTTTTGCTTGTTTACTAGTCAATATTTAAGAAAATTATTTTAGCATTATGTTACTATTCTTTTTAATTTTCTAAAACTAATTTAATCTGAATTTTATTTTCGTATAAAAGTACAAATAAAAATAACAATACATGCCATTTCCATTTTCAAAAATATCTTAATTTAAAACAAAAATAGAAATAAGAAATTCAAGAAGCTACTTCCTCAACCAGAAAGGAAATGGATTGAATTTATCACGAGAACATAAAACAAAGAAGAGAAGAGACGAAATTTGCAAAGATAGTGGCCACCATGAGAAGATGATTCAGACGGGCCCCACCACTAGCGGCCTCGTACGTCCATGAAAAATCCAGTTTTCGAAACAGAGAAAGCAATCAGAACATGACACGTGGATAAGTTGATAGGAGGGCAGAGAGTGATAGTGGGGCGGCCGCTTAGAGTTAGAGTTTCTAATGAAATTGTAGGCTGAGGGAAGACAAGGTGAGGGTCGGTCGTTGTAAAGAAAGAGAGGTTGGGGAATTTGGAATTAAAAAGTTGTGATGTTGAAAAGCTTTGGGCCCACGGCTCACTGTAATGTCGTAACCGACTCACCATCAATGGCCACTTCCTTTGTTTTCTTGTTATTTTTTTTTTTATAGGTAAAGAATGCATTGTCATAGTTTCCATCGAATTTTCTAGAAATTTCATTCATTAGATTATTTTTGTAAAGAGTGAATACATTTTATTTTATTTTATTTTTTTTAATGTAAGTTGATATGTTTGAAAGTTTAATGTACAAAGCGTTTATAAGTATATTACTATATTTGTATTCATTATTATATTATTTATAATTTAATTTGATCTAATATCTTTAATTTATTTTTAATTTTTAACTTTTTAATGAAAATATATTTTACCGGCAAAAGCTGTAGATATGAACAATTCCTGTAGTGATAATAGTAAATAAGATCACGAGTAATGTGACTAGATTATGTATCTAAAAAAAGATTAATATTTTGATGATATATTTAGGATCTTGATTATGTCACGATTCCAGATGCGAAGTTATTTGATAAGACATTCTTCAATTATTTTTGTACGAGAGAAAAATAAAATATTATTTTCTTAATCAAAACTTATTTGAAACATCTATACAGTATTCAATAAATTTTTTAAATTTTTTGTACTTTGTTTTAAATTTTTGCTCTAAAGATATGATATTTTGGCATTAATTATCAATTGATGAAAATAAAAGGCGATGTTCACACCCATGACACACTTTGAAAATCTTTTCCATCATTTTTATTATGGCAACTTTGAAATTGACCCACTTTCCTATTCTGTCGTAGCATCTGATGTCACGAATTTTTCTTTTCTTGCCTTTGACAAATGAATCGGTTTTCTTTTACTGCGTTAGTCTTGCCTCAATCCATGAACATTTTGGACCAAAAATTGGACAAAGCAGCTAATTTTAACTTATAGCCCGCTTTTGAGGCTTGATGAACGAACTTACTGCCACGAATGTTTCTGAAGGATTCACGGGTGTCTTATGGCTATGGAAAATTATAAGATTTTATATATATATATATATAAATAAAAGATATTTTGATATAAAATTTGACATAAATTTATAGTTATTGATCTATAAAATCTAATGATTAAAATCATTGATAAACTCACAGAATAAAATACCGTTTTTTAACTTTCAATCTCAACAATTAGATTTGATAAAATTAAGGATCATAAATTTGTGTTAAAAATTTATATTAAAAAATTTATTTCCACATAAAAGTGATTAGTCTTAAAAAGTTAAGTTTTCTTTAAAAACAACAACTATACATTAGGCAATACCTTGTTTAAATATCAAATATACCTTCAATTATTAAAAAAAAAAGTAATACTCTAAAGTTCAATATCACACTCTGATATCTTGTTACTCTGCTTTCTAACATTGATTAATAATTAATTAGGCCTATCGGGCCTTGCACAACAACTCAACAATTAAAAATCTTATTTGACAGCTCGACACTTGTTCAGGAGTTGAAAAGAAATTAGAGTTTGAATATGTTTAGAAACAGTTTCTAAAACTTGATTATTTTGTTTATGTTTTTCCAATACTTTCCTCGTTGCTTAGCACATTCTTGTTAATTTCTTTCCCTCTCTCACCCTTCATTAGTCCATTACTTCCCTTATGCAAAGCTCAATCTTTTCTCCTCTGATCACGAATCGATAATCCATTACTTGATTATTTATGTTGGAAATATTTATAATAAATTTAAATAATATAACCAAGTAATAATATATTTAAGAAATAATAAAATATAAATTAGATTAACATAATGATATATTAAATAAATAGAACAAATAAAGAAATATAGTAAGAAATATGTGGCCTAAGCACTTGGGAGGTATGTCAAAGGTATTATCCTAAAGCCAAAAAGTCTTCCCCTCCTGCGGGTCATATCGGTGCTCAAGGGTTTCAAGATACAACCCAGTGCTCACAGCCTATCTTCTTAATGAGCACGATCATCGAAAGAAAATAACCTATCTTCATATGTCGCAGTTGCTCAAACGTAGAAAATAGTAAAAGAATATTCACCTTTAAATGTTAGAACTATGAGACTCTTTTATACAATAATCTCGTAGCTTAGGTAACTTACAAATTAATTCTTGTAACTCCCAAGCCATAAGTTCTTAATAAAAACATGAACGTTCTTAATAAAAACATGAACGTTACAAATAATAAGTGTCGTAACTCATGTTTTTATTATACTTGTAACGTATGAAATTAATCTCAAAACAAATATGGTAACTTATGGTATAAATGTTTGTTTTAAATATTTTATCTCTACCAGTCCCCCACAAAAGGTTTAAAACTTTAAAGCTTTACAAAATAAAATATCAAGATAAAAATACTCATAAAATAAAAATTATATATAAAGAGCAACCTTCTATTATGTAATGGGTATAGATACCTTTCTGGTTTGAACCTACACTTAGTATTGATAGTATTCATTTAAGAAACTAAGTGAACAAAGTCTTGAACTCGATTTCTTGACCAAAATTCAAACTATCACATACATAATATCGACGAAGACATAGTTTTGGCAGGTTAGCGCTATTAATGACCATGCGCTTAATCTTGATTCTCATGAGAGTTTTAGAGAAAAGCCCAATTCTCACAGTCGCGGCCCTCACAACGCTCTTACTTAGGTGAGTCCTCAAAAGGTATATGTGACTTATATCTCGCAAGAGTATCTAGTCTTTAGACTCATTCAGGATAAATATCCTTTCTAACATCACATATAACAAAGCACTTTGTCATAGGGATGAGCAGGATCATATCTCCTCTAAGATATGTCATTATAGTTGCGCTTAACAAGGCACGCAATATGGATTGTTCCTCCCCATTGAACCTCCTTCATGGGATCTCCAATCACAGAGTTTGGGTTTCTTCCGTAGGTGACTCCTTTCGAGCTTAAGCACATCCTCTTCGACAATTTAATTAATTAATTGGCATGCAGAAAATCTTTACAATTGCACAAAATCTTTCATTGATTTTATCTTTAAGAACTTGTTCCTATTATTTTTATGATTGCTTCCATTAGCTCTCTTAAATAATATTAAATATTTCACAAAAAGAATGTTAGAGAGTATAAGAATATCAAAGGCACAATAAAGAAAATTGAAGGAGTACTTAATCACCTCATAAGTAATAATATTTTCAAACTGATACACAAAATTAATAATCATTTAATAATTTATAATATCATTTTTTTCTCAAAATATCATAAAAACATTAACAACCATCAAATAAAGAAAACCCCCACATTAAGTAACATTTTAAATACACTAGTAATAACTCCATAAAATATTAATGCACTAATTTGTTAAATTTTAAAACTCATCAAAATAATAACTACGCTCAAATCATTATCATTTTAATTATACAAAATTAAGAACTAAAATATGAAACTGCTTAAAAACTAGAAAACCCCACATTAAAAAATATTTTGTCAATCCTCACATTAATAAGATATTTATTGCTAAAATTGCAAATATAATATATAACTAATATATGTATTTAATAATAATCATTAGCATTTATGCTACAATTTCATTCAATACAACCACATAAATTATAATAATAATCTATTAGTCTTCTTAACATACTCTAGTAATCAATTATTTAGATGTTGTCATCTAATATGCATGATAGTCATAAGAAACTATGAATTAATAGCACACCATTATGCATATGATTTTCTAATTAAATATATTGAAAACACATGCTTTATTGTGTAATAAAAATTTGATACATGCAAGTAACTCATAAATTGAATTCTTAATCAATAATAATATGCAATAAAGATCAAAGACATTAGAAATATATGTGAGTTTATGAATGCATTTAAAAATGCATGCTAGCTCCAAACAAACGCATATTCAATTAATATATAAATCATTATTAGTTAATCTATAACCATAAACAATAATAATACTCAGTAATATATATATATATATATATATATTGTAACTGAAGTATTTATTAGACCATAATAAAATCTTATAAAAAGTTTTGATAATAAAATCACTAGATGTAAATCATTTATATTCTTTGTAACTCAAAGCATCATGCACTAATAATCTAACACCACAACATATGTATAACCGCAAATAAACAAAGACTTAATATATCGCAAAAATATTTTTCGATTGTAAATAAATAGTCATGTTATCTAGATAATAGTAGAAATAACATAAATAATTTTGTATTACCTCAAATAAAAAATATCTATTACCGCCATATTGTCTTGAGGTTGATAAAGAGATCCAATTTCAATACTATTATCTAAATCATTCTTAGTTAATCTATAACCATAAACAGTAATAATACTTAGTAAACAAGGTTAATATATAAATCATTCTTAGTTAATCTATAACCATAAACAATAATAATACTTCGTAATATATATATATAGTGTAACTGAAGTATTTATTAGACCATAATAAAAACTTATAAAAAGTTTTGATAATAAAACCACTAGATGTAACTCATTTATATTCTTTGTAACTCAAAGCATCATGCACTAATAATCTAACACCACGACATATGTATAACCGCAAATAAACAAAGATTTAATATATCACAAAATAATTTTCGATTGTAAATAAATAGTCATGTTATCTAGATAATAGTAGAAATAACATAAATAATTTTGTATTACATCAAATCAAAAATATCTATTACCATCATATTGTCTTGAGGTTGATAAATAGATCAAATTTCAATACTAAGTTGAGCTAATAACTCTGAATACACATTTTTGTTATCAACACAATTTGAAAGCATTAGGCTTCCCCCATGATCAAAATAAAATATTCTAAATAAACAAGTATCCCCTTTTCTATGTTTTGAGCTATTGGAAGTGTGGTAGCTTATTAATTCTTTAGCTTTAGAATGTTGTAAATATTTATAATAAATTTAAATAATATAATCAAACAATAACATATTGAAGAAATAATAAAATATAAATTAGATTAACATAACAATATGTTAAATAAATAGAACAAGTAAAGAGATAAAGTAAGAAATATGTGGTCTGAGTACTTGGGAGGCATGTCAAAGGTATTGTCCTAAAGCCAAAGAGTCCTCCCTCGTACGGGTTATATCGGTACTCAAGGGCTTCAAGATACAACTCAGTGCTCACAGCCTATCTTCTCGATGAGCACTATCACCGGAAGAAAATAACCTGTCTTCATGTGTCGCGGTTGCTCAAATCGTAGAAAATAATAAAAGAATATTCCCCTTTAAATGTTAGAACCATGAGACTCCTTTATATAATAATCTCGTAGCTTAGGTAATTTACAAATTAATTCTTGTAACTCTCAAGCCATAAGTTCTTAATAAAAACATCAACGTTGTCAATAATAAGTGTCGTAACTCATGTTTTAATTATACTTATAACGTATGAAATTAATCTCAAAATAAATATTGTAACTTATGCTCTAAATGTTTGTTTTAAACCTTTTATCTCCAACAATTTAAAACCCAAGCACTTGCAGACTTCTATGTTGGCTTGTGGTTTAAATTTTCATTGCAGCTGCTACATGACCGATCATGCCAGCTTATTGCCAACCCAATTATTCTGATAAGCTGGCCTAATTCGACGGCCTTTTATAAGTTGATTGACTGAAAGAAAAACAAATTTATACATGGCATCGACCACATGTTTGAAATTGAGTTAACTACAAATTTAAAATATGTGTAATCGTAAGGACATTTAGTTATTTAAACAAATAAGAAAATTGAATAATAGATTTGATATATAAGCATAACATCCAAATTGAAATAAAAATAATGTGCAATAACAGCTTTTATTAGGTAGATTATAACATTTGGACAAGGAATCCACCACCATTTAAATCCAATTTGATTACGCATTTGGATAAACTTTGAGTTAGTTCTTATCCTAAAGGTATCTGCCGAGTAGTTGCAGTCATTCAATTGCTAAAATTTTCTCAATGAATTAGATTTTCATTTTCTTATGCTTTAATCCAACTTCTAACAGAAGGAAGGCACAGTCTATTCATCTAAGCTTTGAGATGTGAGAATCATGATTCATGATCGTCCAAGTAATGGCCACAACATTCAAGAACTTTCAAATGAATGCATCATACCTCAAGAGGAAGAGAATTAAGAATTGGAATGACTTTGCAAATTATGGGGCGTTGCTTTATTCTTCGTACTTTTGACACTTTCCTTCTAGTATATATGAGTAGTTAGAATTCTTTTCTTATCTCACTTAGCTTGCTTTTAAACTTTTCTACCAAAAGCAAAGGAAAGTAAATTCTAACTTGCGTAACTCATATCGGAATAAATTGCTTTTGCCCTTTCACCTTAGGCGTATCAATTTGTAGTTGGACAATATTGCAACTTCTATTCTTAAATCTTCTTATTGGTGATCAAACGATGCTAAGTTCTAACCATACAAGCTTTGGTTCATTTCCAGTAGAGCATCCATTTGGATAGATCACTTAAATTACTTTTAATATTCAAGATTCAAGTCTAAAACAACATGTCTCTTGTCATAGTCAACTCAAGATTCTCTTTTGCCATTAATGATATCACTGTTGCTTTGCAGGATTTAGTTGTATCTGCAACTGTGTGGCATTTGGATTCACATTCTCTTCTCCAGTGATTGAGCATATCTCCTCAACAGAAAGGCACCAGTAGAAATAAATTTTTACGTATTTTTGTCAAATTTGAATTTTTTTAAACAAATAATATATAAATCATAAAGTTGGATATATTTTGCAAGTTCTATAAACAAATCTTCATGCTTGTTAATTGTTTATCAAAGAGTTTGCTAAGCTCTAAAGGTACAAGAAAGGAGGCGTATTATTTGTAGGATAACATCTCTATTCTGGTATGATTAATGCTAATCTTTTTTTTAACTCATATTGTTTATGACCTAATATATATGCATGTTACGACCAAACAACACCACTTTGGCATTATATTTAAGTCAATTAAGCTAAATTTATATATGTAACTGCCGCCATATTTATTCTCTTTCATTTCATTTGCCATGTTATGTTAGTTTTTAATTGCAAGATTCATATTACTTCTTTGTAGAAATTGTTTGGCATTAATTGGCTTCATATACATCTAGAAGTACTCTGGTTAGTCAAGTGAAGTTTTGGGCCAGTGATTCAAGTGGGTATTTTATATATTGTCAAAGGTAGGAGAATTAAAGTGAGTTTTAATCATTAAGTAATTTTTATCCATTCTCTTTATTCATGCATTTGAACATTACTGAATGTTTGAAAGGCTCTTTACTCTTTATAGTTGGCCATTAGAAGCTAATTAACAAACACCGTTTTCAGGATTTTTATTGTACTGCTCTTGAACTTCGCCGAATTAGCACATAATTAACTCACCTTCCCTAATTAGTAATTTTTTTTCTGGGCATTTTTTGTCTGGTGTCTCCATAGTGTTTCTTTGTCTATTATGTGTCTATTTGAGATGTATAACTTTGAGATAAGTTTTGAGATATGTATCACTGCTGGCGAGTACTATCCCTCTCTTAAAAAAAAAAAAAAACCACGTTTTTAGGTGAAATGTCCTAATTTAAGTTACAATTGAAATGATAAACCTAGAATTTCAGAAAAGATCACCTATTAATGTAGCCAGTTGGATGCGGCCATCTATTGTCATTGCTATGTGCATTCAATAATGTAGCCACCACCAAAATGATTGATTTATGGTCAATTTATATAATATCCCTGATGAAAGTTTTATAGTCGTGTGTGTGTGTGTGTGTGTAGTGTTTAGGCATAGGGAGTAAGAAAAGATTTGACTATTGATTCTCTTTTTAATGGTAAACCAAAGCAAGTCCAGTCAGTCGCCGTTGGTGTCATTGCTTTAGGTGTAACTATTTCTATTATGTTCTTTAGGAGACATTTCTTGGGCATACAAGTCCCATTAGTCGCTATTGGTTTTATGCATCTGGAAATAATAGAGCTGGAGCTTCTGTGGATGGCACTGTCAGGTGCTGTACTAGAGAAGTTGAAGGGGCTAACTTTACAAGGTTTGAGGATAGCCTTCGTGATGTAGCATGATTTATTTTTACATTAGGGATAATTTAATATTTTCAATAATTTAGTTATTTAAAGTTTAATTTGTTGACCCAGGTATGGCAACCCAAGAGGGGGGTGAATTGGTTTTTTTTTTTTTTATAAACACGGATTTAGAAAACTTTTCTTGAAAGATCAAAATTATTTAAATCTTTCTTTGAGAACAAAGGTGAAGAAGATGAAAATAGAATGTAATCAAGAGAATGACAATAAAGAACAATCACAAGTGCAAGTAAATATAAAGAGATAGGGATAGAGAGAGTGCAAACTCAATTTACGTGGTTCGGCAAACCTTGCCTACATCCACGGGCTCCTAGCTCCACAAGCTAGGCTTTCACTAAGTTGTAGAAATCTTTACAATTTGCTTGATGAACAACCTCACCAAGACTTTTTCTTCCAACTCTTGATAACACCAAACCAAGAGTTCTTCTTGATGAACAACCTCACCAAGGCAACTTCCTTCAACCCTTGATAACACCACACCAAGAGTTCTTCTTGATGAACAACCTCACCAAGGCAACTTCCTTCAACTCTTGATAACACCACACCAAGAGTTCTTCTTGATGAACAACCTCACCAAGGAAAGAGTTCTCTCAAGGATAACTTTTATCCTTTACAAGAAGATATCACTCTCACCACAATACAAGAACAAAGAAAATTTTTACAACAAAAGTACAACTCTCTTCAAAGAGTAGATAAAGAATATAAAAGCTCTCTAGACTTGATATTTCTCTTGTTTTTTTTTCTTGATAAAATGCTTGTTGAATGCATGGGAGAAAGGCTCCTTTTATAGGCAAATGGGATGAACTTAATCAAATGAAGACACCGACTACAAATTTTCTGCCTATCATAAAAACTGTAATCTTGTCTACCATTTTTGTCAATGTTCCATTTAAAATTTGAAAATCTACAAAACACAAAAGATCTGCAAAATTGAATAAGATTTCCAACGCATTAACAACCAAGTCATTTGGATATCTTTAGCTTATGATATGGCTAAAAAACCATTCAGTGCTCATATGACTTGATTTTTCTTTCATGTGTCAGTCCACCGACTTGCATGTGTATTATGTCGGCCTTCTGTTTGAAATTTGAATTTATTCAAAGAATATGAAATCTTCTCCATTGAATCATATTTCCAATTCCATAAGAATCAAGTCATTTGAATATCTCTAACTCAAGATATGGATAAAACATCATTCGGTGCTCAAATGAGTTGATTTTTCTTCTCTGTGTCAGTCCACCGAATTGCATGTCAATTATGTCGGCCTTCTGTTTGAAATTTGAATTTATTCAAAAAATATAAAATGTGCTTCATTAAGTCCTCTTTCCAATGCCGTAAGAATCAAGTCATTTTGATTTTTCTAGCTCAAGATATGTCTAAAAGAGTATTTAGTGCTCATGTCAGCTACTTTCATTTGTCTTTCAATTTGCATGATGATTTGGACAACCTTACACTTGAAATTCAAATTTCTTTAAAACATATGAAATGTTATAAATTGAGTAAGCTTTCCAAAGACTTAAGAATCACATCATTTGGACATCTATAGAGATATATATGACCAATTAATTAAACATTGCTCATGTGTCACATTCCTTGAATCAAACCTTGTTCTTAAACTTTGGTGCCTTTTAACATGTAGTCTTCTCCTTAGCTTCAACACTTCATTTTAATAAGACTCTTCTTGATTTTACAATTATTTAAATGATATTACTCTTGCACATAAATAAACATGTTAGTAAATCACAATGAATCAATGTGTATTGTTATCATCAAAATTATCATGTAGCCTTAGGGCTAACAATCTCCTCCTTTTTGATGATGACAAACCATTGATTGCTTTCAAATAATATCTAAAATAAAGGATGAAAATAAAATCAAGAATAAACAAAAAAATGACACTTGTTATGAATATAAGCAATCCAACTATTTCTCCCCCTTTTGTTATCATCAAAAAATGTAATCAAATTAACTACTCCCCCTAAATATATTCTCCCCCTTAACATATGCTACCATTCAAAGATTATCATATTAAAGCAAAATTAAGACATATCCAACATGCCTAATTCTTTTCTAATTATGCAAAATCTATCTTGACTAAGGGGTTTAGTCATATTTGGGTCTAGGGACTAATTCCCAAACTTGATTTCTCTCAAATTTTTTCAATTCTTCTTGCATAGCCAAAATCCAACTTTCGTCATTTTCGGCTTCTTTAAAAGATTTTGGTTCAAATTTAGAGACAAAAGCGAAATGATTACAAAAGTTTTTAAACGAAGATCTAGTTTTCATACCTTTTGATGGTTCACCAATAATGAGATCTTTAGGGTGAGCTTTTGCATACCTCCATTCCTTTGGTAATTCTTGGGAAGAATCATTTACTTCCTCAAGCTTTTCTTGTTGAAGTTGTAATTCATCTTGGCTCTTTTCATCAAGCCTTGATTCCTTGATTTGCCTTTCTACCTCAACAATATCATCATCTAAATTCAATATCACCATGTTCGATTACCCTTCCTTTGGCATTATCACCGAAGGTCACATATCCTCCTTTCTTCATGATTAATCTTAAGAACTTGGAGGCATCTCCAGTCATATGCCTTGAGCATCCACTATCTAAGTACCACTTGTGTTTGACACTCTTTTGTTTCTACAATCAACATTTAAAGAGAGACTTTTTGGTACCCAAATGTTCTTGGGTCCTTGGGGGTTAGTTAGGGTACTTTTTAGAACCCATATTTGTTTCAAATTAGGATTTTTCCTAATATAGCAAGAATACACTTTGTGTCTTTTATTTCCACAATAAGTACATGAATGATTAGGATTATTCATAGAAGATGCATGAACAAAATAGTTTTTAAAATACTTTTGATTTTTATGAGTTTTATATCCTATCCCTCTTTTATAAAAAACACACATTTGGTTTTGTAACATAGAATTCAATTTTTTTGTGCTTTTTGTAAAACTATCAACAATATTTCTTAAATCATTATTTTTCTTTTTCAAAATAACATTTTCTTTCTCTAATTTATCAAAATCCTTTTGTTTTAAAATCTCATTTTCAGTTTTTAATAAATGTATTTGATTTTCCAAACTTTCAAAATCTTTTTGCTTTAAAATTTCATTTTCATTTTCTAAAGCTTCATTTATTTCCACCAACTCTTCTAATTGAGATAACATGATTTTTGACTTCTTTTTGAAAGCATTAATTTTTGAAATTTGCTTATCAACTTGCACATGTAAATTTTGGAATGCTTCAAGTAATTCATCATATGAAAGTTTAGGATCATAGTTTCGAATACTTACCTCATCTTCACTTAAAGCCATAAAGCACATGTTTGCCACTTCGCAATCTTCTTCTTCGGTGGAGCTAGCTTCACTATCATCCCAATTTGTGGCTTTCGTTGCTTTGGATTTCTTGTTGATCATTTTTCTTATCTTGCTTTGAGCTTCACTATCTTTGCATCTTTGGAATTAACTTCCTTTTAATTTTGGCTTTGTTATAGGTTTGATAAAATGGGCATAACTCTCTATTTATAGATTAGAATGGTACAATTCTTAATGTTTTGGAAAGCTGATTCGATTGTCTACAAGATTGCATTTCATAAGCATCATCAAATTCAGGCTCTTAGTAGACCCAAATTGGGCTTGAAGTGAGCCCATCTACAGTCTCAGCCCAATCTGATCAGGCCTCAGTATTTGGATCGTATCTCTCAAAATACGTATCCAAATTGTTCAAATCAATATGTTCTAGAAAGCTGAGAGAAACATCTACAACGTTCATGAAGACATGTGATTAAAATTCTCAACATTTCAATGTCAAAGTTGATGGTCAAAGTTGGTGCCTAATGATCCCAATTGTCAAAGATATTTACAACTAATATTTGACAATTATGCCCTTGTAATTTGACAAGTTTGCCCCTGGATGTATCTATAAATAGAGGTGCCTTGTGACCCATTAGGGCATCTTGGCCTTGGCTGGAACATTTTGGCTTTGGCTAGGATCTTGTATTGTGTTTTGTGTGTTTATGTTTTAATGAATTTCCTTTTTCTTGCATTTTATTTTCTTTCTATTATAATGTTCTTCTAATTTCTCTTTTGCTAAGGTGAAAGGGTAAAACCCTTGATATAAGAATAAGGATTCTCTAACCCTTAATATGTGCTTAATAATCTTAATCTTATAATGTTTATTCAATATGATTTATATTTATTTCTTAATCAATCTTGACACCACTCGTAAAGTGGAGGTCTTGATCCATTGTCGACAATCCTTGGCACATCAAATGCTTGGATCCTTTCTAGATGTCGCATGGTTCTTCCTTACCGATATGAATCTAGTTAGGAACCTTGATTTGTTGTAGACATATAGTGATTGGCACATTGGATGCTTGAACCCATTTACAAGTAGTGGTATAAATATTGGTAACGAAGCGAATATAATTCATATAACTAAAATGGGTTGTTTATCCTTATTCGAAATATCAAGGGCGGATCTCCTAACCTTAGCTTTCATTATTATTGTATTAATTTCTCTTGTGTTATTTTCATTTATTATTTAAGAACTTGTTATTTACTCATACTTGTTGATATTATCTTGCCATCCCTTGGAATCATCCACATCATATTTGCTTGCTTATAGTTTGTAGCGCTAAAATCTCCTTCCTCGTGGATCGACCCCGGACTCACCGGATTTATTACTTCAACACTCCTATATTTGGGAGACAATCCTTTTTCGGATGTGTCAAGTTTTTGGCGCCGTTGCCGGGGAAGGTAAAATTTGGCGTACAAAATTGTAAGTATTTTCTTTTCCCATTTCTATTTTATTTTTCTTGCATACGTTCATCTCTTCTCTCCCTATTTCTATTTTTATTTTTTCTTGCATGTGTTCGTCTTTTCTTTCTCTTTGCATTAATTGGTCGAATTGTTAGTAGCCACTCATTTTGTCTAAAAAAAAAAATCATGCTCATGCCCAACCAAGAACATTAATGGACTCCATAAATCTTAGGAGAACTTGTGCACAATCATGCATAGTCTTCCCTCATGATGCATTATACTTCGACCATGAATCGTATTTCATTCAATTCTTACCCAACTTTCATGGCCTAGATGTTGAAAACTCATTTTTGCACTTGAGAGAATTTGAAGAGTTTTGTAACGCTTATAGTGACCTAAATTGTAGCATAAATATCTTGAGATTAAAGCTTTCTCCTTTTTCTCTAAAAGATAAAGCTAAGACATGGCTACAAAATCTTAGGTCAAGATCCATTAGCTCATGGGATGAAATACAACAACAATTTCTTAAAGAATATTTCCTACCCTATAGAAACAATTCTCTCAAAAACACATCACCAAATTTTCATCAAAAACAGGAGACCCGCCACATTTTGTACTCAATATTCCGGGATAGGTAAAAGCATTGCTATATTGTCCTCATCATGGTTTGGAAACATTGGGAACTAGTTCTAATTTTCTATGAAGGTCTTACACATCAAGCTAGGCAAATGGTAGAATTAATGTGTAATGGACAATTTGAAAAGAAAGACCCTGATGAAGCCATGGATTACCTAGACTTGCTAGCAAAACATGCCCAAAATTGGAATAATGTTGGCACCTATAAGGTGCCAAGAACATCTAGTAGAGGCATTTATAACTTTAGGGAGAATAATGATCTTCATGCTAAATTTACATCCCTAGCTAGAAAAGTCGAGGATTTAGAAATGTGGTCTATGCAAGAAATTGTTTGTCACACTTGTAATTCTAGTGATCATCCAACGGATGATTGCCCAAAGGTGCCTACCTTTAGAAAAAGTCTCCATGACCAAACCAATTGTTTAAACACTTTCCAAAGGTCAAATCCCTAATCCTTACTCACAAAAATTTGGATGGAAAAATCACTTGAATTTTGATTGGAGGAATGATAATCATGCACAATCTTACCAACCTTCCCTTCAATCATATCAAAATTTTCAAAAATTTCATGATCATGCATCTTATGAGGATCTTGAAGAAACATTGGATTCATTCATTGCAAAGCAAGAGACTTTTAATAGTTAAGTTGCTCAAACTATGGCAAACTTGAACGATGCTCTTGAAATACTTGAATTTGCACTCAATACTCATGAAAAAGGTGAGTTTCCATCTCAACTAGAGCCAAACTCCATCAATCCACATGTGAGTAATCCAAGTGGCCAACATCTAGATGAAGATTCGGTAAGTACTCTTCATGAAGGTAAGGTTGATAAAGAACATACTTTTAACCCCTATGAGAAAGATGATGAATCAATCTTAAAGGGTAAGGAAGAGGTTAATAAACCTACACCTAACAAAGAAGAGATTGAATCCTCATTTATGCCCTCATGTCATCATACAAAGAAACTTAACCAAAATTTTAACATTAATGAATTTTTCAGGCATGATGAAAATGAGGAAGCTAATAGGACTAAAACTAATATGGAAGACTATATCCAAAATGAGAATTTTTTAAGTCCTTCAGAAATTGGGTTAACCAATTCATTTGAACCAAGTATGCAACTGGTGCCCATTGCTTCTAAAGAATTCTCATTACTTGATTTTATACAGGTGAAAGCGATTAAAAGTTGGGAGCCATGTTTTGAAAAAAGGCAAGAAGAAACATCCACACTCAAGAATGCATGACTCAAGGACAGACAAACTCAATTAGTGGTAATCTTTTCCATTCTTACAAATAAAGGAAAAAGAAAGGTACCACCTCAATGGCATATTTTTGATCGTGGAAAATTACTTTCGAAGATATTCCTATTTTTCCCTTTTAATCAAATTTTATTCGTTTGTGCCATATTTTCATTTTCATTTTCATTTTTATTCTTGATTTTTGCTATCATTTCTAGTTTGTTTTTATTTTATTTTATTTGTTTTTATTTTAGTGTGTGTTTGTCTTTTATTTTTCGGTCAAGTGGCGGATATGGTACTCTATAGCTTTTAAGGTCGGTTTTTCAGTTCCCTAAAAACTGTTGCTCACCTCGCATTCATTTTCTTTTCTTCTCTCTCATTGTCTTCATAGTCTTGGGAATCTGACTCAAAACGACCCTGTTTGCCAGTTTATAAGAAAACTGGATAGGAAGCATATCCCCAACTCATAGAAGGTGTTTAAGTTGTTTCTGGACGTAAAACCAGAGGAAGATGTGAGCCACAGTCACAACTACCTGTACATATGCATGCGTGCCATCATTTTTGAATTTTAATACCTCATAGCTGTCATGTTTGAATTTGTATCTTTCGTTTGACTTATGGTGTCTTATTTCATCATCTTTTGAATTTTTATGCATTATTGTCAACTTTTTCAAAAAACAACCGAGCTAACTAGATAGATATCATCATTAGCATACCTTTTTGCACTCTATAAATACCACATGTCTTGTTCTCTTCTTCACACATAGTTAGAGAGTTGCATAGACATGGAGGGAACTTCACAACATCGAATCCAAAGGATATGTGTATTCTGCGGATCTCGACCGGGTAAAAGTGAGGAGTTTGTAGAAGTAGCAAACTATCTTGGTAGGCTACTGGCTGAAAGAAAGATTCATGTGGTTTATGAGGAAGGTAGCCTCGGGTTAATGGGTTGTGTGTCAACAGCTGCACATGTAGGAGGTAGTCAAGTTTTAGGAGTTATTCCTAAAGCTTTGGCCATAGAAAGCATCGTTGGAAAAACGGTTGGAAGGCAGTTGCAGGTCTCCTCTATGCATGAACGCATGGCACATATGCTCATCAATTCAGATGCCTTTATTGCTTTACCAGGTGGCTTTGGCACTCTTGAAGAAATTTTTCAAATTGCCTCTTGGGCCCAACTGAATCTCTATAAAAAACCCATAGGTTTGTTGAATGTTAAAAATTTCTTTGATCCTTTGATAAGTTTTGTTGATGCAGTTGTGGAACAAATTTTATCCCTCATTCAGCGAGAAAGATCCTTATTTCTGCCACTTCTGCTGGTGAGTTACTTGACAAATTACAAGAAGTTGAGTATGAACCTGACCTAGCTAGTACTCAAATTAATTGGGTAGGAGGGCAAAACAAAAAGTGCAAATTGGATTTGAATCTTCGTTTGTAATTTTTTTTTCTTGTCCTTTATTTTATTTTATTTTATTTTTAGCATGTTATTTTATGAGTCTTTCAGGTCATCTCTCTTGAATAACAGAAGCTTCAGGTAATGTCCCCTATACTTTATCTCTCTACATTTAAACATTGAGGACAATGTTTCATTTGGTTGGGGGGGAAGGATAGTAGACATAAGTGTGTCTTGAATTTTCTTTTTTCTTGCAAAAAAAAAAGTGAGTTAGTAATTAGATTCGGAGTGCGGTGTAAGGAGTTCAAATCCTTTTGAGACGCATTCTGGGTCAGGAATGGCAGAGTAGGGAGGGCCAGTTTGAACTCTTGAAACCCATTCTAACCAATTTGTCATTTTATTTTGATCTTGTGAACTCATTTTAGCTAACTTGATATTATTTAGTCTTGATTTTTGAATTTTATAATAAGGAGGTCTTATTCATTTCACTTTGAATTATTCAAATCTATGAACTCTCACAACCTTATCATTTAAAAAATTGTGTGCTTATGTACTTATTAAGCAAGTATTCATGAACCTTTCTTCACACACACACACATACCTTGATGCATGATTGTGGGTGGCAAAATGAAACGTTGTAATATTGTGTTCTTTTGTTTTGTTTAGGATAACAACACAAAGGAAGGGGAAAGTTAAAAAAAAAAGAAAAAAAAGTGAAAAAAAAGTGAAAAAAAAAGAAGAGAGCCATTGTGGATAAGTTTGATCTCGTAGCCTCCTTAATTCGAGTAATTAAGCCCGAGGGGTGCCTCAACACCTAATACCCTAAGATCAACTGGTTTGGGAGCTATTGGCCCAAAGCTCGCTACATGGATTAAGGAGAAAGCTTAATGGGATTGAACATTACACTATCCACAAGTGTCTAAGCAAAAATAAAGCATCGGCAACCCGAGTCGTTAAGCTCGTAGGGGTGTCTTAACACCTAATGCCCTAAGGCCAACTGGTCTGGGAGCCATTAGCCTAAGGCTCGCTACGTGGGTTAAAGATGCATTCTTTCAAAAAAAAAAACATATATATATATATATATATATCAGCTTAGTATATATATATATATATATATATATATATCATATATATATATATATATATATATATATATATAATAAATGAATGCCCCCTACCTAAAGTTGTTAGCCTTAACAAATATTAGAACCGATATGACTTCTTTCTAATAAGCCCCATAGTCATGTGTCGACTGAGCACAAAAAAAAAGTTTATTGATATCTTGACTGAAGGGTACATGAGTCATAAAAATTTAAAAAAAAAGGTTGAGAGTTTGTTTATTTGGATAAAATCAAGGAGAGTGCAATAATGACCACCTTGGATGTAAAATTCTATAAATCACTTCTAAATAATAACGCTTTAATTACTAGGGACTAGCAATAAGCTGGTTGGGGAGTGTGATGAACACCTAAATATGTATGTTTAATAAGAGCTTGGTTCATCATATTGCATTAATAGTGTCATTAAGTTCCTCAACTTAAGCATACTTGTAGTCTTTGCATCTTTGGAATTAACTGAGAGAAATATCTACAACTTTCATGAAGACATGTGATTAAAATTCTCAATATTTCAATGTCAAAATCGATGATCAAAGTTGGTGCCTAATGATCCCAATTGTCAAAGATATTTACAACTAATATTTGACAATTATGCCCTTGTAATTTGACAAGTTTGCCCCTGGATGTATCTATAAATAGAGGTGCCTTGTGACCCATTAGGGCATCTTGGCCTTGGCTGGAACATTTTGGCTTTGGCTAGGATCTTGTATTGTGTTTTGTGTGTTTATGTTATTAATGAATTTCTTTTTCTTACATTTTATTTTCTTTCTATTATAATGTTCTTCTAATTTCTCTTTTGCTAAGGTGAAAGGGTGAAACCCTTGATATGAGAATAAGGATTCTCTAACCCTTAATATGTGCTTAATAATCTTAATCTTATAATGTTTATTCAATATGATTTATATTTAATTTCTTAATCAATCTTGACACCACTCATAAAGTGAAGGTCTTGATCCATTGTCGACAATCCTTGGCACATCAAATGCTTGGATCCTTTCTAGATGTCGTATGGTTCTTCCTTACCGACATGAATCTAGTTAGGAACCTTGATTTGTTGTAGACATATAGTGATTGGCACATTGGATGCTTGAACCCATTTACAAGAAGTGGTATAAATATTGGTAACAAAGCAAATATAATTCATATAACTAAAACGGTTTGTTTATCCTTATTTGAAATATCAAGGGCGGATCCCCTAACCTTAGCTTTCATTATTATTGTGCTAATTTCTCTTGCGTTATTATCATTTATTGTTTATGAACTTGCTCTTTTCTTATATTTGTTGATATTATCTTGTCATCTCCGTGAATTATCCATATCATATTTGCTTATTTATAGTTTGTAGCGCTAAAATTCCCTTCCTCGTGGATCGACCCCGGACTCACCGGGTTTATTACTTCGACACTCCTATACTTGGGAGACAATCCTTTTTTGGATGTGTCAGCACACATATAAGAACCTATACAAATCATAACCCCATCACAAAAACTTAACTACCAACCATTTAGTTATAAATTTAATCAAATTATACAGAACATTTCCATTTTTTCCTCATTGCCAAAAAAAATCAACTTTTAGCTCTAAAAATCATCCCATTTTTACTCTATCCATTATCATTTAACTACAATAATGCCAATGCACATACATCAATTGAATAGAAACACAGTTCATTCCAAAAATATATCAAGGAAACATAATTCACCAAATTTAATACAATTAACAAACAAGAGACTTTCTTGGAAACATCTCCACCATAAACAATTTCTACAACATGATTTTTCTATTTTTCTACAGTTTCTCAATGACTAAATATGGAAATGATTGAAATGAAAGTTCTTACACAAATCTCAATTAAATTAACAAAAACATAAAACACATTATTTAAATTGTCACATTTCATTTGCTTATGGCAAAGGAAGATGAATACATAATTCATGAAGCAAATCCTTGTTGATCCCTTCCAAAATCAGAAGCATGCATCACTACCACTGCATAAGCCTTAAAAAGCTGTTATATTAGCAAACAAAAGTTAAATGGTGCATAACCATGCAACTAAATACATAGAAACATCATATTGGAGCTATGAAATTATATCAAAAAGACGAAGGCAAAACTTACCAAGCTGGGTTGTTTAGAAATTAACAAAATGATAAAAGATCAAATTAATGAATGATAGATTCAACATATAAACATCAACTTTAAACATCAATGTCATAATCTTTCATCCATTGACAAAAAACAACATTATACATTAGACTTCATCAACTTTTGATGTCCCAAAAACTATAAGATTTAGGTCATTTAACCACCAACCAACTTTCATGGATAAGGCATTCCAAAACCATCCCAAAAACTACTCCACAAGGTATTCGTAATCAAAGCACACAAAAAATGGCTGTTGACCCTCTTTCTTGTTCTGTGAGTTGTTGTCAGCAAGCTATATACAATTTCCAAAAAGTTACATACACAACTATCCACACACATGTAAACTCCTTCAATCTGCAAAATTAAAATGTCATGTTAGAAATATAAATTGAACACTAAACTTGGATGGAAATTCATCATAGTTTGAGGATTTGATGAACTTGATTTTGTAGACTTCTTCTTTTCATGCCATTCTCTTACAATCTTGGATACAAGCCTAACCCATTCTGATCTAACTTCATTTATCTCCTCCATTGTATAATGGTCCTTCTTGTTGTACTAACAACAAAACAAAAATATGTTAATAACAATGCACTAAAAACTTGAGAAACCCAAATTAGGATTGCTTACATTTTCATAGAGGATCTTGGGGTTTTGCATAATCTCTTTCATGTTTCTTAAAGCATAATAACCAGATTCCATACTGCCAACTTGTCTTGGTCCCTGCAAGTACACACGAAAAAGTGGCTTTGTAAGCAAAAAACTTTTCTACACAAGACATTTTATAATCTCATATCAAAATCAATTAAATGTACCTTTACATTTATCCATTCAAATGTGTACTTTTTATTTTTTCTCCTGGATGATGACTGCCACAGCAATAATCCTCTGGCAAATCATACAGTCACACATAAATATTGCAACTTAATTAAACATATTATTATGATTTTAATAATCAACATTGAAGGCACTAAAACACATACTGGTTAATGACTTCATTAACATCTTGCCTGGCTCCTTTTCCCATTGAATCAAGGAAAAAGATTGACAAAGAAGACATATCAATCACAATTAACATCCAATGGTAACTATCATATCATGAAACTCTCACAAGTTAGAATCTCTAACCTAATTTATAATATGGTTGTGAAATAAGATTGTACACGATTAAGTTTGGCAAGAAAACATACCCTAGGTTGTACGAAATTAAAATGTAGTTTCTGTTGTCAAGCCCTTTGATCTTGCTTGAGAAGGATTGAGAAATTTGAGGTTGTAGTTCTTTTTTGCTCAACTGATCAACAAGTATGGTTGATGGGTTGAGAAACCCAAATCTCACTCGGCTATTGTCACTCTGAAATTTTTGATAAAGGTAACTGCAAGTCGAAGAAAAAAATAATATATGAGTTACAATCATGATTTATACAAATTACTATTAAAAGAAATGTTAATAGACTTAATTGTACAAAAAAAAATCATAACCTGCTATATATAGAAATGCAGTTCTGAGTGAGCTCCTTATAGTTAATCACAGCAAACATGTCTTCACGATTCAAGAAGGTGGATACAGAATACCCAAATAAACCCTCATCAAATGCCACTGTCAGATATTCAGCAACTCCTACCGCAAGATTCACTAGGTCCTCAAAAACTTCTACAGCTTCAGGATTCTCAATTGCATGCTTCTCTGTGTTAAGCGTTGTCAACTCTCTGTTGGTGGATTTTTGGGCTGGGACCTATATTGGAACAAAAGTTGTCATTGTTATTACATTGATTTATAAGCAAGTTACTTTAAAGAAGGAATTGTCTCATAATTTTTTACCTCAACTTGTAAAATAACAAGATCTGCAGGCCATTCCACATGTTCTCCCACTGCATCATATGCTAAAGATATCTCTTGATCATCTTTAATTATGGGAAACCTGGCTGCTTTATCTGAAACTAATTCAATGACAACAACCCTTGTTGGTTTTCCTTCATCTTTGTCAATGATGGTTCCACTTGCAACAATGACTTTATTAGAGCCCACATATATGGCTAAGTCACCAGTTTGTTCCTGTAAAGTATGAAAATAATGAATGTCATCATTCTTAGCTTAAAAAAAATTGTCTCATCAAAATATATAAGGAATTCAATGAATAAAGTTGCTACCAATTGATGTTGCTCTCTTGTGTTTTGCATATTAATTGTTATTCTCCATGAAACCTTTCAATTTCATTACTTTTGCCATTTTGTTGCCACTAATGGCAGGTTTCCCAGCAGTTGGTTTTTCTTGATCTATCACCTCCTCCAAATTTTTTAGGTTGTTGCCCACTTTGTCTGTCTTGTATTGCTTGGCCATATCTTTAGTTTCATCCATGGTATTGCTCGATGCTACCAACTTGGTGACCGGTATTTGAGCACGTAAGTCAGCTATAATGGCATCTCTTTCTTGTATCTGCCTCTGTAACTCCATTTTTTATTTATCTACCCTGTAATCAGATCCAACAATGTTGAAATAAGAGGTTGGTGTGACAAATTTGCCTAAACTGCTCACTCGACCAGAATGCTCCTTAGTGCCTAAAGCACGAACTAGGATGTCTTCACCCTCAGACATGTCTATGACACCAGATTCTACTTGTTCTTTCAGCCCATCCTATAAATGAAAAAAATTATATGATAAAATAATGGTAGCATAATCAGATCTGTAACAAAAATATTTTTTCAACAAATAGAGTGATAGTACCACTTTTTCAACAAAAATAATCATTTATAATTTCTTTAGACCACTTTATGCACTTGAGAACAATTGATTAATGAAAGTTCTCATTATTTTTAGAATGTTTTCCAAATATCTATTCGTCTCTATTTAATAAGGGTTAGAGAACTGAGGTTTAGTGGCTTTCATAGAGCATACAATTAAGGTTAGGAGATCATTAACATCAAAGTTTTGAAAAAACCTATGGACATGCATAAATAAACTTAAAGTTTGTGAGATGTTGACTAAAGTGGGTTTAGTGGATAAAATTGGATAAAGATTTTAATAAGGACTAACTAATACAGATTCTTCAAATTATATATTGAGCTTTGTAATATTTACTTACAATTTTCTAAACAATAGGGGTAACATTGGGATGATAATCACCATTCTTCCTTTTTCGAGCTCTCTTCGACATTTCAGATCGGTCAATGGGCTTACTCCAATTACCACTTTCTTGTCGCTGCATAAATAGACAATGATAAAGCAATGTAATTGATCAATAAACCAGAGTAGCCTAAGGAAAAAATTAAAAATGCATGTAAATGTAAAAAGGATTACCATTTCCTCTTCCACACGAATATAACCAGACCTTCTTGTTGTATGGTCATATTGGTTTGCCCTTCGTCTCTCCATTTGCTTCTTGCTATTCTCCTTCAAACCATGAACAGATTTTAAATTATATTAGATAATTGAATTCAAAGTACTATCAATTGTATTGTAACAAGGTTGATATAGCGCAATACCTTCCATTCTTTTGTTAAACGTTGTCTCACAAATTCCCTCGAGTGCTCTTTTTTAATGCATTTATACCTTTTGGGTGGCTCAGCTAATGCTTTTGGATTGTCTAAGTTAGGCCTGACCCAATTCTTTGTAAGATATGTCTTAAAGTTTTTCCATGCACTTCCAGCTTGTTGTAGCAACCGCTTCTTATATCGGATGTCAATATCATAATCTTTCTACAATGAATTTAATAAGAATGTTAACCAAACAATGTATTCTTAGATAATTAACAAAAAGTAAATAATATAAATGCATTCATATTGCGAAATGGTTTTTAGATATTTGTACCAGTATGGTTTGCCATATATTTTCTTTTATTTCCTGATCAACATATCTCCAACCACGAATTGAGATAGGAGTTGCATTTCGTGCCTCAACACCAATAGCAGAAACAAAATTATTATGATTTGGTCCCACTGCTTAGTCCCACTCATTAACTTGAAGAGGAATTCTACCCTCCGTAGCACTTCTATTTCTTTTATTATTTGTGCAAATTCCTTTAGTTTTTCTTAAAGATGTAGCCTAACCACTATCACTTTGTCCATCACCATTTTGTTCATCCATTACCACCTAGGTAAATGAAATAAATAAGTGAAATCAGAAAAAATTTTAGAAATAAATAAGTGAAATCAAAAAAAGGTTTAAGAACTAAAGAGAAACGACATTAAGAGTAAACAATATCTATTAGATCAAGAGGCACACATGAGTCCCATTTCTTTTTTCATTCATGCTAATTCTTCTGATTTTTCTCGAATCTGTTGTTGCTTGACCACTGTCAGTTTGTCCATCACCATTTTGGTCATCCATTGCCTTCTAGGTAAATGAAAGAAATAAGTGAAATCAGTAAAAAGTTCAAGTACAAAAGAACAAAGACATTAACACGAAGCAATTGATTAAAGCAAGAGACATACAACATTCCCATTTCTTAAGGTTTTGTTCGAATCTGTTTTTGCACGTTCATTGTCACTTTGTCTATTATAGTTTTTAGAATCCTTTGCCACCTAGTTAAGTGTGAAAAAAAGGTGAATAAAAAAAATTATTAAGTACAAAACAAAAGGACAATAAGTTCAAGTAATAACTTGTACAAATACGAGACATACACCACTCCTATTTCTTTTTGTAGACCAGCTAAGTCCCCCAATTTTTCTAAAATCTATTGTTGCATGTCCACCATCACTTTCTCTGTCATGTTTTTGGGAATCCATTGACACCTAGGTCAATGAAAAATGAAAGTTAAGTGAAGAAAAGATTTCAGTTAAAAAAAAATAAGGTCAATAAGAGTAAGCAATAAATTAGTGCAATAAACAAACATAAGTGCTTTTTCCTTTTCTGGAGTTGATAATTCCCTTGCTTTTCCTTGGTTTTTTTGTTGCATAACCACTATTGCTTTGTCCATCTTGGTTTTGAGAGTCCGATGCCATCTAGGTAAATGAAAAAATGAAATGAAATAAAAAAATTGTTAAGTTCAAAACATTATAAAAAGACATTAAGACAAATCATTGTATTAGTGTGAGACATACAACAACCAAAACAAAATTAACAAAAACACAATTGGAGATATGTCATTACCAAATTTTTTTTAATGCTCCTTCAAGGTGTTATTGTCAACCCAAGTACCCTCACAGTTTTCACGCACGTAGTTCATCTCATTATCATCAATGTTATCAAAAGACTCAACATTAGGCATAACATTTGTAAATGGATGATGTTCTACCAAAGAGGGAATTTGGTCTTGACTTCTATGTATTTGGTAAGACTTATAGGCTGTAAATTGCACTATAGACCATCTTGCATCACATTGATCTGTCACATAAAAGACCTGTTTCACTTGTGAAGCTAGGACAAAGGAATCGGACTTGTGAGCAATACGACTAAGATCTACCAAAGTCAACCCAAGTTCATCTACCCTAACGCCCCCTTTATTGTCCACCCAATCACACTTAAAGATTGGAATACTAAGCAACCGATAATCAAGAGACCATATCTCTTTTATTACTCCATAAAAGGTTAACTCTCCAACTATTGGATTCTTGTCTTTGGCACTTGAAATTTGCATTGTTGTTGCAACAATGCTAACTCCACTATTTTGGTGCACCTTGTCATCCCCATGATCTCTTATGTGGTAATGACAATTGTTGATAATATAGCTTGAATAACTTGTGACATATTGATGAGGCCCTTCTGCTAAGCACTTCAATGTGGAGGACAATTGCTCTTCATTATTAATTGATTTGGCCACCTAGTAAAAGGCAATAGTTTTATATTGTACAATTGGTGAGTTATATAGTATTAATAGGAATATAATGGAAAGATTAAGTTCAAAAATGTGGTTTATGGGAGCATTAACCTCATCGATCTTTCAACCATTTGATGAAAGTGCGATTATGTTCACCTTGCAGCCACTTATTATTTCTAACTTGCCGGGGGAAACATTCTTTCAAAGATTTGATATGCATTCTAATTGGCCGAGAAAAAAAAAACAAGGTAAATGAACAAAAAGTTAATTTGTTAGTGTTTAAATACTTTATAAGTAATCAATAAAACATGCTTTAAAAAACCAAACACTTACTCGATGAAAGGTTGCACTTCTTCCATGTTTTGCAACACATAGAGATGTGCTTGATCCCATTCTTCTTCACCGATAGAGATGACTCGACCCCCAAGCAATGGACCATTAGCTTCAATAGCTCTATGACCATCAAATAAATAATCAGAGCAAAAATCAATAGCTTTTGTTACAATGTAACACTTAGCAATGTAACCTTCAAGTCGATTTTTATTTCGGATATACCCCTTAAGAATTTTCATAAATCTTTCGAAAGGATACATCCACCTAAGATAGACAGGTTTGCATAACCTCACTTCTCTTACAAGATGCATCGTTAAATGTACCATTATGTCAAAAAAGGAAGGTGGAAAGTACCTCTCTAACGAACATAAGGTCACCACCAGATCACTTTGTATTCGATTTAACTTGGGCATATCAACCACCTTGGTGCAAATATCATTAAAGAAAATGCAAAATCTTGTAATAGCATGTCGAACATGCTTAGGAAGAACTGACCTTATGGCTAGTGGTAGTAGTTGTTGCATAAGAGCATGACAATCGTGAGACTTAAGACCAATCAGCTTTAAATCATCCAAGGACACAAGGTTTTTAAAGTTTGAACAATAACCAAAAGGAATCCTAAGTTCATATAATGTTTGATAGAAAATTTGCTTCTCCTTTTTCTTGAGTGAATAGCAAGCAGGAGGCAAAAATGTTCGATTATTACCAACCTTGGGTTGCAACTCTTCCCTTAAACCCATATCCATGAGATCCAATCTAGAGTTAACATTATCTTTTGTTTTTCCAGGAATGTTTAATAATGTGCCATAGATGCTCTCACAAACATTTTTTTCAATGTGCATAACATCTAGATTGTGACGTACATATAAATGCTTCCAATAAGGAAGTTGGAAGAATATGGACTTTTTCTTCTAACACATGGTTTCATCAATATCAGATTTTTCTGTTTTTTCTCTTTTTTCTTCCCCCAATTGTTTTCAATTCTCTCAACTATTTTTAGAATCTCCTCCCCACTTAGGGGTCTAGGGGCAACATCAAATTCTTGTTGGCCATTAAAAACCTTTTTTAGTTTTCTAAATGGATGGTTATGAGGAAGGAATCGCCTATGGGCCATGTAAACATTTTTCTTTCCATGTTTTAATCTACATGAAGATGTTCCTTCCTCACAAATTGGGCAACCATAGTACCCTTTGACAGAACAACCTGAGAGGTTTCCATAAGCAGGAAAGTCATTTATTGTCCACAACAACATTGCCCGCAAGTTAAAAGTTTCTCAGTTATAGGCATCATAGACCTCAACACCTTCCTCCTATAAAATTTTCAAGTCATCAGTTAATGGTGCCATATAAACATCAATGTCGTTACTAGGTTGTCGTGGACCCGATATCAAAAGAGATAACATCATGAATCTCTTTTTCATGCATAACCATGGAGGAAGATTATACATAACCATTACTACAGGCCAACAACTATAAGTACTACTTAGGGTACTATGTGGATTTATTCCATCAGCTGAAATAGCTAACCTAAGGTTTCTACTATCAGCAACAAAATCAGGCCATATACGGCCAACTAGCTTCCAAGATGCTGTGTCGGCTGGGTGCCTAAGTTTACCATCAATGACTCTACTATTGGCATGCCAAGTTAAGCTTTTAGCAATCTCAGAAGATTGAAAAAACCTCCTAAACCTTGGAATGGAAGAAAATTACCACACTACTTTTACAGCAATGCCCTTTTTATGTTTACATCTTTTACGTGTGACTTTCCATCTTGACAACCCACAAGTGGGACAACTTGTAGAAGATGCTGATGAACACTTAAATATGCATGTTTAATAAGAGTTTAGTTCATCATATTGCATTAATAGTGTCATTAAATTCCTCAACTTAAGCATATTTGTAGCATTTGCATCTTTGGAATTAATTTCTCTTAATTTTGGTTTTGTTACAAGTTCGATAAAATGGGCATAACTCTCTATTTATAGATCAGAATGGTGCAATTCTTAATGTTTTGGAAAGCTGATTTAATTGTCTACAAGATTGCATTTCACAAGCATCATCAAATTCGGGCTCTTAGTGGACCAAAATTGGGCTTGAAGTGAACCCATCTACAGTCTCGGCCCAGTCTGACCAGGCCTCAGTATTTGGACCGTATCTCTCAAAATACGTATCCAAATTGTGCAAATCAATATGTTCTAGAAATATGAGAGAAATATCTACAACTTTCATGAAGACATGTGATTAAAATTCACAACATTTCGATGTCAAAATTGATGGTCAAAGTCGATGCCTAATGATCCCAATTGTCAAAGATATTTACAACTAATATTTGACAATTATGCCCTTGTAATTTGACAAGTTTGCCCCTGGATGTATCTATAAATAGAGGTGCCTTGTGACCCATTAGGGCATCTTGGCCTTGGCTGGAACATTTTGGCTTTGGCTAGGATCTTGTATTGTGTTTTGTGTGTTTATGTTATTAATGAATTTTCTTTTTCTTGCATTTTATTTTCTTTCTATTATAATGTTCTTCTAATTTCTCTCTTTTGCTAAGGTGAAAGGGTGAAACCCTTGATATGAGAATAAGGATTCTCTAACCCTTAATATGTCTTAATAATCTTAATCTTATAATGTTTATTCAATATGATTTATATTTAATTTCTTAATCAATCTTGACACCACTCGTAAAGTGGAGGTCTTGATCCATTGTCGACAATCCTTGGCACATCAAATGCTTGGATCCTTTCTAGATGATGTATGGTTCTTCCTTACCGACACGAATCTAGTTAGGAACCTTGATTTGTTGTAGACATATGATGATTGGCACATTGGATGCTTGAACCCATTTACAAGAAGTGGTATAAATATTGGTAATGAAACAAATATAATTCATATAACTAAAATGGGTTAATTATCCTTATTTGAAATATCAAAGGCGGATCCCCTAACCTTAGCCTTCATTGTTATTGTGTTAATTCCTCTTGTATTTTAATTATTCTATTGTTTATGAACTTTTTATTTTATTTACTATGGTAGGTTCTACCACCTTATGAAATTGTTCTTTAATTTACTTGGTTGGTTATACCACCTATTTCCATGGATGGTTTTACCTCCTCTTGCTTTTTATTTTATATCTGAATGGTCGGTAATACCGCCTACCATCTTACATATTTATTGATATTATGCTGTCATTTCTTTGAATTATTCATATCATATTTGCTTATCTTATAATTTGTAATGCTGAAATCTCCTTCCTCGTGGATCGACCCCGGTCTCACCGAGATTATTACTTCGACACTCCTATACTTGGGAGACAATCCTTTTTTGGATGTGTCAAGTTTTTGGCGCCGTTGCCGAGGAAGGTAAAAATTGGCGTGCAAAATTGTAAGTATTCTCTTTTCTCATCTTAGATCTAAATTTTTTTCTTTTTTTGTGTGTTCATCTTTTCCTCTCTTTTCTTCTCTCTTTCTTGTATGAAAATTTGGTCACGAACATCTAGTGGTAGATTTGTTAGAAAAACATCATCTTCCTTAGAAAACATGGCCGACAATCATGAGAAAATATTCACGGATGAAGGGGACAACCGTTCGCAACAAAATGATCAAAACCAACGAAGAACCCTCAAAGACTACATGAATCCGGTAAGGACTAGTGCGCCATCTTGTGTAGTTTCTCCTCCAGATTAAATCCATTTCAATTTCAAACCAAGTTTTGTTCGACTTCTACCCACTTTTCATGGCCTTGACATGGAGAACCCATATTCGCACTTGAAAATCTTTGAAGAGGTATGTAACTCCTACACTGACCAAAATTGTAACATAAACACCATTAGATTAAAGCTTTTTCCTTTTTCTTTAAAAGATAAAGCTAGAACATGGCTACAAAATTTGAGGTCGAATTCCATCAGTTCATGGGATGAGATGAAACAACAATTTTTGAAAAAAATTTTTCCTACCCATAGAACAAATTCTCTCAAAAACAAGGGGAAACCCTTTACCAATATTGGGATAGGTATAAAGAACTACTTAATACCTGTCCTCACCATGGGTTTGAAACTTGTAGAATAGTTGCACACTTCTATGAAGGGTTAACACCTCAAGATAGGCAACTAGTAGATTTAATGTGTAATAGAGAATTTCAAGAAAAACACCCTGAGGAAGCACTTGACTTCCTAGATTCCCTGGCAGAAAAGGCACAAAATTGCTGGCACCTATGAGGTACCAAGCAAGGCCCAAACCTCGACATCCAATAGAGGTATTTACAACCATAGGGAAGACCATGACCTTCAAGCCAAATTCGCATCCCTAGCTAGAAAAGTCGAGGCTTTAGAGATGAAAAAGAGTGGTCAATTGAAATCTATTCAAGAAAATGTCTGTAACATTTGTGATGACAATGACCATTCTACTGATGATTGCCCAACTTTGCCTGCCTTTAGGAATGTCTCCATGAAGAAGCCAATGCCTTGAACACTTTCAAAAGGCCAAATCACAATCCATATTCACAAACCTACAATCCTGGTTGGAGAAATCATCCAAATTTTAGCTGGTAAAATGATAATCATGCACAATCTTCACAAGTCCCTTTTCAAACACGACAAAATTTTCAAAATTCTCATAATCATGCATATGCTCCTCCTCTTAGGAATGACTTTGAAGAGACATTGCATTCATTCATTACAAAGCAAGAGACTTTTAATAGTCAAACTGCTCAAACATTAGCAAATTTGTCAGAAACTTTTGCAAAATTTGCATCGACATTTAGCATCCAAGAGAAGGGAAAATTTCCTTCTCAAACATTGCAAAACCCCAAAGATCAATCTAACTCAAATGTTGGAAGTTCAAGTAACCATTACTTTGACCAAGCCAAGTCAGTCATGACCCTTCGCAATGGTAAGATTGTTGAAAAACACATTCCTGACCCTTGTGAGAAAGAAGAAGAATCGATCTCTAAAGGGCAGGAAGAGGCTGCTAAACCAATACCTAGCAAAGAGGAAACCATATCCTCATCTGTGCCTCCATTTCCTCAAGCATTAGCCACACAAAAGAAGCAAACTCACAATCCTGAAATCTTTGAAATTTTCAAACAGGTAAAGGTCAACATTCCCTTGCTTGATGTGATCAAACAGGTACCTTCTTATGCAAAATTTTTTAAAGACTTGTGCACTGTGAAAAGAAAACTAAATGTGAAAAAGAAGGCCTTTCTAGCCGAGCAAGTAAGTGCTATTCTTCAAAATAATAATACAATGAAATATAAGGATCCAGGTTGTCCTACAATTTCATGTGTTATTGGAGAGCATAAAATTGAACAAGCGTTACTTGATCTTGGTGCTAGTGTGAATTTGCTTCCATATTCGGTTTTTCAAAAACTCAATCTAGGTGAGTTAAAACCGACTTCTATGACTCTTTTGCTTGCTGATAGATCAATTAAAGTACCAAGAGGAGTAGTAGAAGATGTGTTAGTTCAAGTCGATAAATTCATTTACCCAGTGGATTTTATCGTCTTGGACAAACAACCAGTGGAAGTAAGCAATTCAATTCCTGTTATTTTAGGGTGTCAATTTCTAGCTACTTCTAATGCTTTGATTAATTGCAAGAATGGAGTCATGAAGCTATCATTTGGGAACATGACATTAGAACTTAATGTTTTTAATATGTGCAAACAACCAAATGAAGAAGAAAATGAAGTTAATTGAACCCCGCCAAGGTTCGATTCTCTTGTGAGTTTTCAGATAATCTTGTTTCCCATATGCCAGGTTTGGGAAAAAGCTCTTATGCCAAAAAGCGAAGAGCGAAAAGGTTACAAGTTTGTCCCAGATGTGCAAGATGGGCTTGTAACCAGCGTTGCCGCTCCTTGGGATATTTGTCTAACAATCGAGAGGATAAACTACAGTTCATCAAGAGTGGACTGAGTAAGGAGTCTTTGGATGATATCCGAACGACTCTTGAGACGCATTCTTGTGGACTTGTGCAGCGTGAAATTTTTAATTTGTGGACACAATTCCGAGATGAGTAGGAACGCTATAGTCTTGGGAACCTGACTCAAAACGACCCTGTTTGCCAGTTTATAAGAAAACTGGATGGGAAGCATATCCCCAACTCATAGAAGGTGTTTAAGCCGTTTCTGGACGTAAAACCAGAGGAAGATGTGAGCCATAGTCATAACTACCTGTACATATGCATGCGTGCCATCATTTTTGAATTTTAATACCTCATTGCTGTCATTTTTGAATTTGTATCTTTTGTTTGACTTATGGTGTCTTATTTCATCATCTTTTGACTTTTTTTTGCATAATTGTCAAAATTTTCAACAAGCAACCGAGCTACCTATTTAGATGTCATCATTAGTATACGTTTTTGCACTCCATAAATACCACATCTCTTGTTCTCTTCTTCACACATAGTTAGAGAGTTACATAGACATGGAGGGAACTTCAAAATGTCGAATCCAAAGGATATGTGTATTCTGTGGATCTCGACCAGGTAAAAGTGAAGAGTTCGTAGAAGTAGCGAATTATCTTGGTAGGCTACTGGCTGAAAGAAAGATTCATGTGGTTTATGGGGGAGGTATCCTCGGGTTAATGGGTTGTGTGTCAACAGCTGCACATGTAGGGGGTACTCAAGTTTTAGGAGTTATTCCTAAAGCTTTGGCTGTAAAAAGTATTGTTGGAAAAACGGTTGGGAAGGAGTTACAGGTCTCCTCTATGCATGAACGCATGGCACATATGCTCATCAATTCAGATGCCTTTATTGCTTTACAAGGTGGCTTTGGCACTCTTGAAGAAATTTTTCAAATTGCCTCTTGGGCCCAACTGAATCTCCATCAAAAACCCATAGGTTTGTTGATTGTCAAAAATTTCTTTGATCCTTTGATAAGTTTTGTTGATGCAGCTGGGACAACGAATTTTATCCCTCATTCACGGAAAGATCCTTATTCTCCACTTCTGCTGGTGAGCCTACTTGCCAAATTACAGAAAGTTGAGTATGACCTGACCCAGCTAGTACTCAAATTAATTGGGCAGGAGGGCAAAACAAAAAGTGCAAATTGGATTTGAATCTCCGTTTGTAATTTTTTTCTTCTTGTCCTTTCTTTTATTTTATTTTTAGCATGTTATTTTATGAGTCTTTCAGGTCATCTCTCTTGAATAACAGAAGCTTCAGGTAATGTCTCCTATGCTTTATCTCTCTACATTTAAACTTGAGGACAATGTTTCATTTGGTTGGGGGGGGAAGGATAGTAGACATAAGTGTGTCTTGAATTAAATTTTACTTTTTCCTTCGCAAAAAAGCAAAAGCAAAAAAAAAAAAGCGAGTTAGTAATTATTTCAGAGTGCGGTGTAAGTAGTTTCAAATCCTCTTGAGACGCATTCTGGGTCAGGGAATGGCTAGAGTCGGAGGACCATTTGACTCTTGAAACCCATTCTAACCAATTTGTCATTTTATTCTTGCATTTTTGAAGACTTATTTGATATTATCTAGTCTTGATTTTTGAATTTTATAACAAGGAGGTCTTATTCATTTCACTTTGAATCATTCAAATCTATGAACTCTCACAACCTTATCATTTAATAAATTTTGTGCTTATGTGCTCATTAAGCGAGTATCTATGAATCTTTCTTCACACACACACATACCTTGATGTATGATTGTGGGTGGCGAAATGAAATATTGCAATATTTGAGTTCCTTTGTTTTGTTTAGGATAACAACAAAAGGAAGGGGAAAGTTTAAAAAAAAATGAAAAAAATGAAAAATGAAAGAAAAAAAAGAAAAAAAGAAAAAAGAGAGAAAGTAATGGTGGATAAGTTTGGTCTTGTAGCCTCCTTAATTCGAGCAATTAAGCCCGAGGGGTGCCTCAACACCTAATACCCCTGTCTCTTATACACATCTAGATGTGTATAAGAGACAGGGATTAAGGAGAAAGCTTAATGGGATTGAACCTTGCACTATCCACAAGTTTCTAAGCAAAAATAAAGCATCGACAACCCGAGTCGTTAAGCTCGTAGGGGTGTCTTAACACCTAATGCCCTAAGGCCAACTGGTCTGGGAGTCATTAGCCTAAGGCTCGCTACATGGGTTAAAGATGCATTCTTTCAAAAAAAAAAAAAAAAAAGAAAAAAATGTATAAAATGAATGAATAATATCCCCTACCTTAAGGTTGTTAGCCTTAACAAATACTAAAACCGATATGGCTTATTTCTAATAAGCCCCATAGTCATGTGTCAACTGAGCACAAAAGAAGGTTTGTGGATATCTTGACTGAAGGGTACATGAGTCATTTAAAAAAAAAAATCAGTTGAGAGTTTGTTTATTTGGAAAAAATCAAGGAGAGTGCAATAATGACCACCTTGGATGTAAAATTTTATAAATCACTTCTAAATAATAACGCTTTAATTGCTATGTGCGGGGGAGGGGGGGGGGGGGGGGGGGGGTGGGGGGGGGGGGGGGGTGGAGGGGGGGGGGGGGGGGGGGGGGGGGACTAGCATAAGCTAGTTGGGGGGTGTGATGAACACTTAAATATGCATGTTTAATAAGAGTTTAGTTCATCATATTGCATTAATAGTGTCATTAAATTCCTCAACTTAAGCATATTTGTAGCATTTGCATCTTTGGAATTAATTCCTCTTAATTTTGGTATTATTACAGGTTCGGTAAAATGGGCATAACTCTCTATTTATAGATCAGAATAGTGCAATACTTAATGTTTTGGAAAGCTGATTTAATTGTCTACAAGATTGCATTTCACAAGCATCATCAAATTCGGGCTCTTAGTGGACCAAAATTGGGCTTGAAGTGAACCCATCTACCGTCTCAGCCCAGTCTAACCAGGCCTCAGTATTTGGACCGTATCTCTCAAAATACGTATCCAAATTGTGCAAATCAATATATTCTAGAAAGCTGAGAGAAATATCTACAACTTTCATGAAGACATGTGATTAAAATTCACTACTTTTCGATGTCAAAATTGATGGTCAAAGTCGGTGCCTAATGATCCCAATTGTCAAAGATATTTACAACTAATATTTGACAATTATGCCTTGTAATTTGACAAGTTTGCCCCTGGATGTATCTATAAATAGAGGTGCCTTGTGACCCATGAGGGCATCTTGGCCTTGGCTGAAACATTTTGGCTTTGGCTAGGATCTTGTATTGTGTTTTGTGTGTTTATGTTATTAATGAATTTCCTTTTTCTTGCATTTTATTTTCTTTCTATTATAATGTTCTTCTAATTTCTTTTGCTAAGGTGAAAGGGTGAAACCCTTGATATGAGAATAAGGATTCTCTAACCCTTAATATGTGCTTAATAATCTTATCTTATAATGTTTATTCAATATGATTTATATTTAATTTCTTAATCAATCTTGACACCACTCGTAAAGTGGAGGTCTTGATCCATTGTCGACAATCCTTGGCACATCAAATGCTTGATCCTTTCTAGATGATGTATGGTTCTTCCTTACCGACAAGAATCTAGTTAGGAACCTTGATTTGTTGTAGACATATGATGATTGGCACATTGGATGCTTGAACCCATTTACAAGAGTGGTATAAATGTTGGTAATGAAACAAATATAATTCATATAACTAAAATGGGCTAATTATCCTTATTTGAAATATCAAGGTCGGATCCCCTAACCTTAGCCTTCATTGTTATTATGTTAATTCCTCTTGTATTTTAATTATTCTATTGTTTATGAACTTTTTATTTTATTTACTATGGTAGGTTCTACCACCTTATGAAATTGTTCTTTAATTTACTATGGTTGGTTATACCACCTATTTCCATGGACGGTTTTACCTCCTCTTGCTTTTTTGTTTTATATTTGAATGGTCGGTAATACCGCCTACCATCTTACATATTTATTGATATTATCTTGTCATTTCTTTGAATTATTCATATCATATTTGCTTATCTTATAATTTGTAACGCTAAAATCTCCTTCCTCATGGATCGACCCCGGTCTCACCGGGATTATTACTTCGACACTCCTATACTTGGGAGACAATCCTTTTTTGGATGTGTTAGATGCGTACTCTTTTCTATACAAAGTGCAATCATTAGGGTATGCATGTATTTTTTCATAGGACAAACCTAAAGAAACCATTGTTTTCTTAGCTTCGTCCATCGAGGATGGCATTTCATTATTGGGTGGTAAGATATCATTAATGAGATCAAGCAATTCAAAGAAACTTTTATCTGACCAACCATACGTCCTGTTTATGTTAAATAGTTTCATTAGGGCAGATAATTTTGTGTGAGAGGTGCAACCCGGGTATAAGGGTTTTTCAGCATCATCTAGCAACTTTTTCAAACATTTGGGGTCATTATCAACATATTGGAATGCATCGTTGACCATATGCACTGTATCATTGAATGCATTATCACAATCGTCAAATGATGATTTCATAGTGTTAGTTTCCCCATGCCAAATCCAATTTTTGTATTTTGTATCAAACCCTTTCCTAAATAAATGGTCTTGTATTTGCTCTTGGGTGTGAAAGACGCACCATTGACAGGATTTACTTGGGCATTTCATCAGGTTTGAATTCATACAATTCAAAGTTGCAAATTGTAAAAAGTTATCAACCCCATCCTCATAGTCCTTAGAGAATCTATCTTTCCATATCCAAGATTTATCCATTCCAATAGTTAAGTAAAGCACCTATGTAATAAAGATTTTTTTTAGTAATGTTAACTTTTAATCAAAGAGGATGTTAGTGGACACAATTTGAGATTTTGATTATGTAATTCATGGCTGTGGCCATCTAATTAAATTTTATGATACCTAATTCAACTATCTAGATCAATTTTTCTATTTAAATTAAAATATATTCATAGTTAAAATAAAATTATAATATGTTAATATTAATGTAAACTATTATTAATTTCGCAAGGGCTGAATAGAGAAGCATCAAAATCATATAAACTTTGCATGCTAAGAAATTATGTGATAGGGAATGAGCATTAAAGCATATAAGACAACAAGGATAAAAAGAGAAATCAGATCAAAGTCTGCAACCACAATCAAGTTTTCAGGGATTTTAATATTACAATAAAGCCATTAAGAAGTGTGCATGAAACAAACAAATTTATTTATATACCAGATTTGTGACATTTGATTTATAACACCACCAAACCAATATATCATGAATTGTTTCGTTAAAACACCAAACAAGGAAGACAAGCAAATGAAAATTGAATAGCAACACATAGAAAGACAGAAAGAGAATAATAACCTAAAGATGAAGCTGCTGCAGGCAGGCCTAAGCTTAAAAACCAAGAGAAGCTACCAGCAAGATAAAATCAAACACCTGTAACAAAAGATGTTTTGACCCAAAAACTTTAACAAATGAACCAATCCAACATAATTATTATAATGATAGGCCTGAAATTGCTAGCCTCACATTTCATTGCTCCTTGCTTGTGTACAAGAAAACTTGATTTGCCATATATTGTGTTTGTTACAAAATCAACCTTAAAAAAAACAAAAAAAAATCAACCATTTTGTTTACTACTAATGATATAAAATTTGATATTCCTTTGACAGTATGTAGTAAAATACATTTAGTTAGTCAATGTGTTTTATATATATATATATATTGTTATAATAAGAATTAATGTTCATTTACAATGAGTGATATTAACGGTAAGGTTTGGTACTTAGTTGGAATCTTTGAGTTGATTAGAATCACCAAGTTCTTACATTAACTATGCATCTTGTTTATATTAATTTCATTTAAATATTAAAGCTGTTATTTTTATTTATATTCATATTTAACATTTTTAATGTTTCCAATTAACTAAATTATCTATTTCTTTTAATTGCTATCATTAAATTCATAAAAATCTAATAATAATAATAATTTATCATTAAATTTATTATTATTATTGTTACTGTATCCATGATATAATTCAAAATTTCCATGAATTCTATTTGAAATTTGTTGAAATACAAATATATCTAGCTGATTTTAAATTAGTATTCATAGCAAACATCTCTTGAGATTATAAAAATCTCTAATATGTTCTTTTAAGTTTAAAGTTTATTAGAACAATAATGCTATCTACAACTTATTGATGCCACTAACTCTATGCAACCTACATTGATAAGAGATATTTGTCTATTTCCCCTATCAAACATTAATCTATAATGAAATCATACTTTAGAAGAGGTTAATAAATTCATAATTTAAAAAAAAGTGACAAATTTAAACAAAAATATGAAATGACTATGTCATATCTCTCTTGGGTGATATAGAAAACATAAATATTTAAGTAGGAGAAAGGAAAAGGAAAATCATTTACCTGCTATAAGCATAAGAGTGTTGATAGCAAGCCTAAAACTCCTTATTGCAGTAAAGGCTTTAAGAGCAATGGGCCAGATGCCAACAACAACAGCTCCAATAGCCAACCAACGCAAAGGATGGTATAAATACTTTAAAAATGATAGAGCAAGCAAAATCCCAGAAGCAATTGCATAAGGACTTGGCCATTTGTTTTGGAAAGCTGTCCCTCCATATGCTCTCACATTTGCTTTTAATCTTGCCTGATTCAGAGCTTTAACTGTCACAAAATGAATCAACAAATAACTTGATGAGCTATCAATTTACTTGCTAGCTATCTGTATGAAAGTAATTGGTGGTTCAGTAGCTATCGCTCATGGCATGATGATGAGAATGATTTCACTCATTAAATAATCATTGATGTGCCCTTTAATAATTTATTGTAGGGAACAAGGGTTTGATAACTTAATTAATTAATTATTCTTTAATGACTGCAATGATCATGTGGCACAAGACTTTGGTTTTTTCTACTCAAATTAATCAAACAGTTGACATAAAAACTCTATTTAATAAAATTTTTTAGTTCAAATATTAAATAAATAAGGGGAGGAGGAAACTTTCAGAATTTTGTTTTGTATGCCAGAAAAAAATGATGCATGTGATGAATATAATTAAAGTAATAATAGCTATTGAAAATAAAAAAGAAATTTTATTAAAAAAAAAAAAAGACAACAGATCGTCAAGTTGCGTATCAAATTGATTCAAGGAATTCGGTTGGAAAACATGTAATCTTTGTGAAACAAAGTAACGAAATCTCCGAAAGCAATTCCAAATAAAGAAATTGAGAAAATCTCCAAAAGCAAATCTGAAATAAACTAACAAAAAGTAATTCCATTGACTATTGCTAGCTCAATTAGCCAGCGTCTAGAATCCTGATCATATGATCATGATCATGATATCTCACTGCCAATTCATTTATCATTTCCACCAAGCCGCCCCACCTAATAATTGTGACATATCAGCTTGAATCATTGCAGGCCTAAATGCTTCTTCACTTTTTTATATTTGTGTATATTTGCATGACCCACATGCTAAATAACCAAGAATATCATTTTAAGTATATCTATCTTTATTTCTATCTCCAGCACTTTTATCATGCAAACATTGACTTCACTTCAACTCTCTCCCACTCACAACTCTGTCTTTATCGTTTCCTTTATCTTCACCATGTAAAAGCCACTTTCTGGGTTCTTTATATTACACTCTTCTCCTACTCAAAATCTACCTATTTGTCTATTCCTACTGCTCAAGATTTGTATGTAGAGAGTTGTAAGTATCATCGATAAGTTCAATTCAAGTCATAGTTTTTACCGTCAAAGAAGCAGATTGAAACCTGCAGCTTTATAACCAATCCAACACATTTGATGCATAATGGCTCCTAAAACAGGCAAGGCAAAACACCATAAAGCAAAGGGAGAGAAGAAGAAAAAGGAGGAAAAACTTGAATGAAATGGATGAATATTCATCTGGGTGTGAGTTAACTAAAATAGATTTAGCATTTCGTTTAATATAGTTCTTGGCAATCAGCTCCAACAAACATATTAAACAACTTACCTATAATATCTTAAACATATTTAAGCATGTATATTAAACATAATTAAACATATTAAAGTATTGAATGATTTTGTATCTTACCTATAATATCTCCTCTGTTGTACTAATGATCAAGTATGCAGTAGCACAGATATGAAGGCTGAAAATAGGAAGAATCTGCAAGATTGGAAATGCAAGAAACAAAATTATAGTCTTTAACACAAGGCAAATCCATAGTCCATATGCATTTTATCTTAAAAAATAGATCAGTACATATATTTTAGCTATAGCTAACCCCCTATACTTGCTTCGCATTCAATTTAAAACTATAGTTTTATCAGATCATTTGCCGAGATGATTTCAGTTGGGCAGGTTCTTTACTAAAAATAAAAATGCCAAAGGCCCTTTTTCCATTGGAACAAATTGAAAAGGAACTTATGAAAACAACATATTTTATAAAGAAACAGATAACAAGAAATAGAGAGTAGATTAAGCAGATTAAAGATGACTGATTGTAAAATAGTATAGGCCAAAAGCGAAATCTTAATATAGAAAACAATGAAAAAGAATGAAGAAACAAAACCACTAGCCTGTGAGTGGACTAAAATCAAGATTAGACACTCTAGCAATGCCAAGCAACTTATAGATTCAGCTTAGACATGTGTAATGTATGTGGCTCACTCTTTTAGAGTAGGTTAGACGCAAGGAAAGAAGGTAATGAGGCCTTGGCATATCCAGACATCTTCGTGATATACTGGTTTCCTCTTGACCCCTAGCTTAATCCCCAGCTTGACAAGTTTTTTGATTTTAGGACAAGAATTACTATGTCACAGTATAATGTGTTCTATTAATAACTATGGGTGGCAGTGATTGAGTCAGCAAGCAAGCGAGAGCAAGTTCCGGAAGAAGAAGAGAGCAGCAGCGTAGGTGTAAGAGAAGAATGAAGTCGGTAAGATCAACTGATAAAATTGAAGATTAGATGAGTGCATTGCATATATGGCTGGCAGGTATCAGCAAAAAGAAGTGTAAGTGATCAGCTGGTGTGGTGAGTACCGATGAGCATTATCAGATTAATAAGTAAAATTAATGTCATTCTCTCACTATTCGCAATAAAAGTAACTATATACTGTCAAATTATATTTATATTTCAAAGTAAATATATTTTACCTAAAACACATGCTTCTAAGTTTACAAGATGTTTAATTAATTAGCTTCCATGTATGGAAGATTTGTTTGTAAAAGCACAAATATGTTTATGAAAACTATGGTCAAACACCATTTTTCTATCTATTGCAATACAAATCAGTTGCCATATGCCATGACATGCTATGCTACGCTCTGTTAGCCTCATCTAACTTTGCATATTATAACAATATTACTCGTTGTTTTTGTTTAAGAAAACACACAACAAATTTTGATCAAATTTGGGTTTAAAACGTGGAGAATGATTCGGACACACACACACACATATGGTTGTGTAGTTACCTCTTGCCTGGACTTCTAAAGATCACTAAAATGAATTTCTATTAGGAAATGAAAAGAAGGAAAAACACTCAGGCCCAGAAAAGCAAAAAGGGTAAATAAGAGTGGGATAGTGAGTATGTGGTGGGGTAGCAGATGACCTAAAATTTAATCATAGAATGGTGAAATGGGCAGGATTCCAGTTCAAATTGTAGGCCTTCACTTATCAGGTTTACAGCTAGTATAAGGCAAAGAAAGATTAAAAGCAGTGCACTATGTGCTTACTCATATCATGCTTATTGTGATTTGTGAGGGTGAAGTGAGTTTCAACTTTCAAGTCTAATATAATTAATAGTTTCATTGATGTGTGCGATCGAATAATTAATTAATGAATAATAATATTAAGAGTTCACAGTATGCATTCAAAGCAGAACAAAAACAAAAAGAAAACTTAAACAGAGCTATACAAAACATATCACCAGGCTAGAAGACTCTTTGGTCGTTTATAAGGAGTTGTGCAATAAAAAATGAATAAACAATAGGGAAAAAAACAATAGGTCTATGGATTTGATGCTTTTTAAGGCCGAAGTACAATTTGAAGTGATCACAAATTGTTGTTCAAAGCAACACATGGGAATGATATTGACCTAACGTTAGAGCAACAATCATTCACACTACCACCTCCCATATTCTGAGTTTCTCCATCAATCATTCTTCTTCCTTTATCTCAAACATTCCTAAAAGAAAAGCTCTCACAATAACAATAATAATAATAATAATGAGACACACACACACTCTCTCTCTCTTCCTTTAATCAGTTGACAAAATAATTCTCTCACTCTTTATGCTGGTGGTATTGTGTTTAAGTCTATCAAAATCAACAGCAATCGTAGCACATAGCACATGCCAAAGACAAAACTAGAACTAGAATTGTAGTAAAATTTACTATAAAGATTAAAAGCACTTGTTATATATTTGAAAGATACATCCATGGCAATGATATTGAATGAACAAAATGTAGCAAATTCAAATTCGTTCAAAAAATTACCAAAAATAAAAGCAGAGATGCAGAATGCGAAAATTGATTTGAGGAAATCAGAGAAAGTAGCAAGTGAGAGAGCAGATCAGAGAGAGAGTAGAGCTGATTGTGCCATCTGTAAATAGTTTAATCAAAATGCAACTAACACAAATGCCTTAAACAAAATTATCGAAATGCAAGAAAAATTGATCAGGAAAGACAAAATCCGTAAGTGAAAGAGTGAAATCAGCGAGAGAGAAGGTTTACATCGGAGCTAATGCTACCTTATTTAGTGGTGCAAGTGCCGTGAATGTTGCTGCAAATTCAGAGCATCTTTGTGGTCTCTGCAAAAGAAAAGCGGAATCTGGTGACTTAGACAAAAAATGCAGATAAAAGAGATGCAGAAGAGATGAGATCATTGCCACAATCTTTGTTAATGAAATGTATATGAAATAAGCTGCGATAATGCGATGCAAATGCATATGAGATTGATTCCTAGAGTTAATCTGCGAAGTAGAAGAGGAATAAACGCAATGGGAACCTGGGAAGACTAGACCATCTATACTAAAAATCAATTTCTCAAGTCGACCAACCACTCCAACCTTCAATTTACTTTCTATATTTGACTGACTAATTAAAATCTCAACAAAATTTATCTAGCAAGGTAATTAAGTTATTATATATACTATTTTTCCTATGTTTGAATAAATTGAAAGAGACCTGTTCAGATTGTGGAACACATGGAGAGAATATGCATGGTTTCCAACAATTTCGTCGTCATTTCCTTTAACTAGGGTTAGCAAAAGGAATTGATCCATCCAACATATGAGATGCTTCTTGTCCCATAAATAGGAGTAAAGAGTAGGGAGATCTGCAAGCACTAGATAAAAGATAACTGAGAGCCAGTGAGCTACTAAAGAAGTTGGAGTGCTCTTGTCGCAGAAGAGGTGGCACATTCTGTGGTTAAATATGTTAGCCCTAAGGCTACATGATAATTTTGATGATAACAATACACATTGATTCATTGTGATTTACTAACATGTTTATTTATGTGCAAGAGTAATATCATTGAAATAATTGTAAAATCAAGAAAAGGTTTATTAAAATGAATTGTTGAAGCTAAGGAGAAGACTACATGTTAAAGGCACCAAAGTTTAAGAACAAGGTTTGACTTAAGGAATGTGACACATGAGCAATATTATATGAATTGGTCATATATATCTATATAGATGTCCAAATGACATGATTCTTAAGTCTTTGGAAAGCTTCTCAATTTATAACATTTCATATGTTTTAAAGAAATTCAAATTTCAAGTGCAAGGTTGTCCAAATCATCATGCAAGTTGAAAGACAAATGGAAGTAGCTGACATGAGCACCGAATACTCTTTTGGACATATCTTGAGCTAGAAATATCAAAATGACTTGATTCTTGTGGCATTGGAAATAGGACTTAATGAGACACATTTCATATGTTCTACAGAAATTTAAATTTCAAATGGAAGGCTGACATAATTGACATGGAATTTGGTGGACTGACACGGAGAAGAAAAATTAACTCATATGAGCACCGAATGATTTTTTATCCATATCTTGAGCTATAGATATCCAAATGACTTGATTCTTATGGAATTGAAAAGATGATTCAATGGAGAAACATTTTATATTCTTTGAAAAAATTCAAATTTCAAATGGAAGACCGATATAATACACATGAAAGTCGGTGGATTGACACAAGGAAGAAAAATCAAGTCACATGAGTACCGAATGGTGTTTTGACCATATCTTAAGCTATAGATATCCAAATGACTTGGTTATTGATGCGTTCGAAAGCTTATTCAATCGTGAAGATCTTTTATGTTTTGTAGATTTTCAAATTTCAAACAGAAAATAGACAAAAATGGTAGACAAGATTACGGTTTGTATGGTGGGCAGAAAATTTGGAGTTAGTGTCTTCACTTGATTAAGTTCTTCCCATTTGCCTATAAAAGGAGCCCTTCTCCCATGCATTCAACAAGCATTTTATGAAGCAAAAAAAAAGCAAGAGAAATATCAAGTCTAGAGAGCTTTTATATTCTTTATCTACTCTTTGAAGAGAGTTGTACTTTTGTTGTAAAAATTTTCTTTGTTCTTGTAGTGTGGTGAGAGTGAGATATTCTTGTAAAGGATAAAAGTTATCCTTGAGAGAACTCTTTCCTTGGTGAGGTTGTTCATCAAGAAGAACTCTTGGTGTGGTGTTATCAAGAGTTGAAGGAAGTTGCCTTGGTGAGGTTGTTCATCAATAAGAACTCTTGGTGTGGTGTTATCAAGAGTTGAAGGAAGTTGCCTTGGTGAGGTTGTTCATCAAGAAGAACTCTTGGTGTGGTGTTATCAAGGGTTGAAGGAAAAAGTCTTGGTGAGGTTGTTCATCAAGCAAGTTGTAAAGTTTTTACAACTTAGTGGAAAGCTTAGCTCGTGGAGCTAGGAGCCCGTGGACGTAGGCAAGTTTTGCCGAATCACGTAAATTGAGTTTGCACTCTCTCTATCCCTTTCCTCTTTACATTTACTTGCACTTGTGATTGTTCATCATTATTATTCTTTTGATTGCATCTTTGATAAATTCTAATTTCATCTTGTTCACCTTTATTTTCAAAGAAAGAGTGAACTAATTTTGATCTTTCAAGAAAAGTTTTCTAAATCCGTTTTGATAAATAAAAACCCAATTCACCCCCCCTCTTGGGTTGCCATACCTGGGTCAACAAGTGGTATCAGAGCAAGGTTGCTCAATTTTTTAAATCTTAATCGATTTTTGAGCTATGGCAACTTTTAATTCAACTCCATATGTTGAGGGACTTTCTATCTCTAGACATCCATTTTTTAATGGAAGTGATTACTCTTATTGGAAAACTAGAATGAGTATTTTCTTGAAATCTGTTGATTATGATTTGGGGTCTATTGTTTTGGAAGGACCTTTTGTTCCTACCAAAATTGAAAATGGGGAATGCATGCTTAAAAAACCTAAAGAGTTTAGTGAAGATGATAAAAAGAAATTGAGTTTGAATGCTAAAGCTATGAATGTGTTATATTGTGCTCTAGATAGAAATAAGTTTAATAGAATATCTACTTGTTCTACGGCACAAGAAATATGGCACACACTTGAAGTAACTCATGAAGGAACTAGTCAAGTTAAAGAATCCAAAATTAGTGTGCTAGTTCATAGTTATGAGCTTTTTAAGATGAAATCGGATGAATCAATTTCTGAAATGTTTACTAGATTTACGGATATTATTAAGAGTTTGAAATCTCTTGGTAAATCTTATTCTAATGTTGAAATGGTGAGAAAGATTCTTAGGTGTCTATCAAAATCTTGGGAGCCAAAGGTGACGGCAATTCAAGAAGCAAAGGACCTTACCAAACTACCATTAGAAGAACTTATGGGTTCTCTCATGACTCATGAAATCATCTTTAAGGAGAATGAAGAAGAAGATTACGAAGTGGCAAACATGTGCTTCATGGCTTTAAATGAAGATGGGGTAAGTATTCTAAACTATGATCCTAAGCTTTCATATGATGAATTACTTGAAGCATTCCAAAATTTAAATGTGCAAGTTGATAAAAAAAATTCAAAAATCAATGCTTTCAAAAAGAAGTCAAAAATCATGTTATCTCAATTAGAAGAGTTGGTGGAAATAAATGAAGCTTTAGAAAATGAAAATGAAATTTTAAAGCAAAAAGATTTTGAAAGTTTGGAAAGTCAAATACATTTTTTAAAAACTAAAAATGAGATTTTAAAACAAAAGGATTTTTGATAAATTAGAGAAAGAAAATGTTATTTTGAAAAAGGAAAATAATGACTTAAGAAATATTGTTGATAGTTTTACAAAAAGCACAAAAAATTTGAATTCTATGTTACAAAACCAAAGGTGTGTTTTTGATAAAAGAGGGATAGGATATAAAACTCATAAAAATCAAAAGTAATTTAAAAACTATTTTGTTCATGCATCTTCTAGGAATAATCCTAATCATTCATGCACTTATTGTAGAAGTAAAAGACACAAAGTGTACTCTTGCTATATTAAGAAAAATCCTAATTTGAAACAAATATGGGTTCCAAAAAGTACCATAACTAACCTCCAAGGACCCAAGAACATTTGGGTACCAAAAAGTCTCTCTTTGAATGTTGATTATAGAAACAAAGGAGTGGCAAACACAAGTGTTACTTAGATAGTGGATGCTCAAGGCATATGACCGAAGATGTCTCCAAGTTCTTAAGATTAATCATGAAGAAAGGAGGATATGTGACCTTCGGTGATAATGCTAAAGGAAGGGTAATCGGACATGGTGATATTGATGATGACATTGTTGAGGTAGAAAGGCAAATCAAGGAATCAAGGCTTGATGAAAAGAGCCAAGATGAATTACAACTTCAACAAGAAAAGCTTGTGGAAGTAAATGATTCTTTCCAAGAATTACCAAAGGAATGGAGGTATGCAAAAGCTCACCCTAAAGATCTCATTATTGGTGAACCATCACAAGTTATGAAAACTAGATCTTCTTTTAAGAACTTTTGTAATCGTTTTGCTTTTGTCTCTTAATTTGAACCAAAATGTTTTAAAGAAGCCGAAAATGACGAAAGTTGGATTTTGGCTATGCAAGAAGAATTGAATCAATTTGAGAGAAATCAAGTTTGGGAATTAGTCCCTAGACCCAAAAATCATTCTATTATAGGCACTAAATGGATTTTTAGAAATAAAGTAGATGAAAATGGCATCATTATTAGAAACAAAGCTAGACTTGTTGCTCAAGGATACAATCAAGAAGAAGGTATTGATTATGAGGAAATCTTTGCACCGGTTGCTAGATTAGAATCCATTAGAATGTTGTGTGCATTTGCATGTTATAAAAATTTTACATTATACCAAATGGATGTCAAAAGTGCATTTTTAAATGGTAACATTATGGAGGAAGTATATGTAGAGCAACCTCTTGGTCTTCAAAATCATGATTTTCCAAACCATGTTTTCAAACTCAAAAAGGCACTTTATGGCTTGAAACAAGAACCAAGAGCATTGTATGATAGATTGAGCAAATTTCTCATTGATAATGGTTTCAAAATGAAAAAAGTTGATACTACTCTTTTTGTTAAAACAAAAAATGATGATTTATTAATTGTTCAAATCTATGTTGATGATATTATATTTGGTGCTACTAACAAAGCTTGACAAAGATGAGAAAGGAAAAGATGTTGAGGTAGCAAAATATCGAGGTATGATTGGCTCTCTTTTGTATTTAACTGCTAGTAGACCCGATATTATGTTTAGTGTGTGTATGTGTGCTAGATTTCACTCTTGTCCAAAGGAATCTCACCTTAAGGCTGTAAAGAGGATATTTAGATATCTTCTTGGTACCATAAATCTAGGTCTTTGGTATCCTAAGTGTGATAATTTTGATCTAATTAGTTATTCCGATGGGGACTTTGTTGGAAGTCTTCTTGATAGAAAGAGCACTAGTGGCTCTTACCATTTTCTAGGACATGCATTAGTCTCATGGTTTAGTAGAAAACAAAATTCTGTTGCCTTAACAACCGCGGAAGCCGAGTATATTGCAGTAGGAAGTTGTTGTACACAATCTCTTTGGATGAAACAAATTTTAAAAGATTATGGTGTGGTATTTGATCATATTCCCATCAAATCTGACAATACAAATGCCATCAACATTTCAAAAAATCCCATACAACACTCTAGGAGTAAGCATATAGAGATTAGACATCATTTTATTAGAGATCATGTGCAAAAAGATAATATTTCTTTAGAATTTGTTCCCACCGATAAACAATTAGCTGATAGATTTACTAAACCCCCTAGTCAAGATAGATTTGCATAATTAGAAGAGAATTAGGCATGTTGGATATGTCTTAATTTTGCTTTAATATGATAATCTTTGAATGGTAGCATATGTTAAGGGGGAGAATATATTTAGGGGGAGTAGTTAATTTAATTACATCTTTTTGATGATAACAAAAGGGGGAGAAATAGTTGGATTGCTTATATTCATAACAAGTGAAATTTTTTTGTTTATTCTTTATTTTATTTTCATCTTTATTTTAGATATTATTTGAAAGCAATCAATGGTTTGTCATCATAAAAAACGGGGAGATTGTTAGCCTTAAGGCTACATGATAATTTTGATGATAACAATACACATTGATTCATTGTAATTTACTAACATGTTTATTTATGTGCAAGAGTAATATCATTGAAATAATTATAAAATCAAGAAAAGGTTTATTAAAATGAAATGTTGAAGCTAAGAAGAAGACTACATGTTAAAGGCACCAAAGTTTAAGAACAAGGTTTGACTCAAGGAATGTGACACATGAGTATTATTCAATCAATTGGTCATATATATCTCTATAGATGTACAAATGATGTGATTCTTGAGCCTTTGGAAAGCTTACTCAATTTATAACATTTCATATGTTTTAAAGAAATTCAAATTTCAAGTGCAAGGTTGTCCAAATCATCATGCAAGTTGAAAGACAAATGGAAGCAGCTGACATGAGCACCGAATACTCTTTGGACATATCTTGAGCTAGATATATCAAAATGACTTGATTCTTGCAGCATTGGAAAGAGGACTTAATGAGGCACATTTCATATGTTCTAAAGAAATTCAAATTTCAAATGTAAGGCTGACATAATTGATATGGAATTTGGTGGACTGACATAGAGAAGAAAAATCAACTCATATGAGCACCGAATGATTTTTTATCCATATCTTGAGCTACAGATATCCGAATGACTTGATTCTTATGGCATTGGAAAGATGATTCAATGGATCAAATTTCATATTCTTTGAAAAAATTCAAATTTCAAATGGAAGGTCGATATAATACACATGCAATTTGGTGGAGTGACACAAGAAAGAAAAATCAAGTCACATGAGCACCGAATAGTGTTTTGGCTATATCTTAAGCTACAGATATTCAAATTACTTGGTTCTTGATGCGTTGAAATCTTATTCAATTGTGAAGATCTTTTATGTTTTGTATATTTTCAAATTTCAAACATAAGATTGACAAAAATGGAAGACAAATTATGGTTTTTATGGTGGGCAGAAAATTTGGAGTTAGTGTCTTCACTTGATTAAGTTCTTCCCATTTGTCTATAAAAGGAGCCCTTCTCCCATGCATTCAACAAGCATTTTATCAAGCAAAAAAAAAAAACACAAAAGAAATATCAAGTCTAGAGAGCTTTTATATTTTTTATCTACTCTTTGAAGAAAGTTATACTTTTGTTGTAAAAATTTTCTTTGTTCTTGTATTGTGGTGAGAGTGAGATCTTCTTGTAAAGGATAAAAGTTATTCTTGAGAGAACTCTTTCCTTGGTGAGTTTGTTCATCAAGAAGAACTCTTGGTGTGGTGTTATCAAGAGTTGAAGGAAGTTTCCTTGGTGAGGTTGTTAATCAAGAAGAACTCTTGGTGTGGTGTTATCAAGAGTTGAAGGAAGTTGCCTTGGTGAGGTTGTTCATCAAGAAGAACTCTTGGTGTGTTATTATCAAGAGTTGAAGAAAGTTGCCTTGGTGAGATTGTTCATCAAGAAGAACTCTTGGTGTGGTGTTATCAAGAGTTGGAAGAAAAAGTCTTTGTGAGGTTGTTCATCAAGCAAGTTGTAAAGATTCTACAACTTAGTGGAAAGCTTAGCTCGTGGAGCTAGGAGCCCGTGGACGTAGGCAAGGTTTGCCGAACCACGTAAATTGAGTTTGCACTCTCTTTATCCCTATCTCTTTATGTTTACTTGCACTTGTGATTGTTCTTTATTGCTATTCTTTTGATTGCATCTTTGATAAATTCTAATTTCATCTTCTTCACCTTTATTCTCAAAGAAAGAGTGAACTAATTTTGATCTTTCAAGAAAAGTTTTCTAAATCTGTTTTGATAAATAAAAAACCAATTCACCACCCCTCTTGGGTTGCTATAACTAGGTCAACAAAATATAGCAGACCGTGCCCCCTCCTACGACACGAGACCCTGTAACTTTTGTTCAACAAAAAAAAAAACATGCAGTTCTTAGTTTGCTCTCAATTTCATGTTTGTGTTTCTTTACTTTTACCTATTACTATTAGTCAAAGGTATATGTATGCAAATCCCATCTCTTTTGTCAATCAATTTGTACATAATTAATCTTTTCTCGCTCAGTTTGTTTCATCTTTCCTTCTTCTTCTTTTCTCCCAAGTTTATATGTGCGCTTGATTTTGTTTCTGATCTTATAATTATTTTTTTCATGGTGAAGTACATATTGCTCTTTGGTTAAATCTTTCCCTATTGAAAGCAGACCGATCAGTTTAATGTCCAACATGCATAACTTCTTATTGTTTTGTTGGGCATAATTTATTTACATTTTAGAAAGTGAAAAGCTTTCACAATCCAAAGAAGACACATTAGAGAGTGCAAATTGATCAGTACCCAGAACACTTTGAGGAACTTGAAAGACTCTTTGAGAGCTTGAACTACTAAACCAGCATACGGATAACTATTTGTTGCCCTATCTAGACACAAAAGCATGTGTATCTTGTTTTGTTCATTATCCTTTAAGTTGGTGTGTTTGTGAAATAATATTGAACTATATTTATAGCTAGTCTAGGTCATAATCTCATCAACTGATAATAGGTTTGTTAACCAAACCAAAGATTTTCAAGAACCTAAATTCAAGAAGATAGTATAAGTTAATTATTTTCCCCTCTCTTTTTAGCAACATATGTAGATAGAATATATGATTCATCCTTGTGTAGTACAATCATATGTCTCAGATTCTAAAGTTTCTTTCACTTGAAGGGCAACAATTGATGAGGTGGCACATTGAAGTTTGCTGCATATAGAGATCGAATAAGCAACTTGTCTTTCAGAAGTTTAATTACAGAGAGAAGGTAAGACAATATAATATAGGTGATCCTATAGAGGTTTTTCAAGTTGACCACATATAATAAGTCTTAAGAGAGCGGATGGAAGTGAAATAGGTATTTAAGGGTTATCTTTCACTACAGGTGAAGAGATGACCAAATGCGCAGTGATAAAAAATATAGATAAGCTGAAGCAAGGACAACATCCAAGAGGCTAATATGAGGTTATGTTGCTTTAAACATCCCTGATTACATAAAAGTCGAGTTTGAACTCACCTTTTGAGTGTGTGTGTGTGTATGCTAGAAATTCTGTAAATGAAATTCATGAGCCAATGATTCTTAGGTTGAATGAAGATCAAGCCACACAACTTAATGTTAACGACACCAATCTGTAGCAGGAGAAATTATTCTTCATCTGAACGCTTAGAATGGTGATTTGTGAATACTAGACAAATTAATATACAATATTGAACTTCTACTCTTCAATATAGAAAAATTAGGTAGTTCATTACTTTCATTAATTGAAAGCAGCTATACTAGTTTTGATGAAGTGTTATTATACAGCAAGGTGTCTGCTGTTCTTACCTAGATTATCATTTTTGAAGTAATTTATAATTATTAGCAATCTAATCATAGCCAATTATGATATGCAATAACGATCAATACGTCTCTCCTTCATCATTATTTGTTGTAGTAAAACTTAGTTGGTTTAATTTGCTGCTTTCTTTTTATAATAAAGAGATTAAACAACCTTAGATATTACGTTTATAATTTTCATTAAGTCATTGCAGTCTTCCTTTGATGATTTCAATTAGTACTTTAATGAATCACTCATACTCTTCATTCTATCATATGTCAAAAGGAGCCAACAAATTTAATTATTTTTTGCTGAAACTTCATTCAGAATACTAACATAGCATCTTGACCTAGAAATGAGAGAGCCAGAAAAGAAATAGAAACAATATTGAGGTAAAACATTGGAAAATTTGGTTTCCAATAATCAATTAGGTTGAAACTTAATCTGGAAACTGTTAAGAGAAGAAATTTATTAATCAAAACCAGAAATTAAGAAGAAGATTAATGGAAGAATATGGAGGAAAGAAAGATTATTAGTCATCAAATATGTTAGGTAATTTATCATAGAACATCTTCTCTATATGTTTTGACCAAGGCAAACTGGGAATATATATGTTAAACTGAATTTTGATCTAAATTCAAGAATCTCTTAACTTGAGCCTACCCCATTATAATGAGCTACTTCCATTAATTAGTTTATCTAAGGAGATCTTTATTTTGTTCGAACTGGGCAATTGTACAACAATTTGGCCTTTGATGGTATTTACATGCCCAGATATAGTATATAGATGAATAGTTTTTGATCATTCGAGTTTATCAGTTCTTATCCATTTTCTCGCATTTCTTGGCAACCAAACACAACCTTA